>CM016619.1:62798477-63074160 GCA_005393395.2 Gossypium australe
TCTCGTCACCCTATCTTTAGGCGCGCGATCAACTCCGCTTAACTATGCTAGATCTACTCTTAGGCAGGGACTTTTGCTCCTCCACCTAAGCACATCATACTTGAATCAATATCCCGGAAATATGAACACAAGAATTAAGCACACACATAATTAAGAACAAGTCAAATATTTATCATATAGTTCAGAAAACAATAACAAGATCCGTCATAGGTTTCATCCTCTTCAGGTATCTGAGGGTTTAGTTCATAATAATAAAAGAGAACATCTCAAAAGAAAAGATAAACTAAACATAAGAAATCCCTATAAACCCCCTGAAGGAATTGAAGGAGAGATCCTCCGTCTTAAGTATAACTCCGGCTTCTTAAGATGGATCAACTGGCTATCTTCGAGTGATTCTTCACAAATCTGACCTTTTCGGCTTGGCTCCTTAGCCTAGCTAACTGCCCCCTTTTAGGTAACACTTAGGGGGTTTATATAGGCTTTCGAAATATGTTTCTTCGCCCCTAAGTATCCAAATCCGAATGAAATTACTCTTTGCCACGACAGGGACATGGCCATGGCACACGCCCGTGTGGATCGTGGCCAGGCCGTGCTCGAACTTCTTTAATGAGACACGACCGTGTGAATCGAGATCAGGCCGTGTTCTAGTAGATTGACGTGGCACGGCCGTGTGGGCTTAAGTCCAAGCAGTGTCAATTTTCTCTTTGGCCCAATTTGGTCCGTTTTAGGCTCGTTTCTCGTTCTTTTCATCCTCGGGTGCTTTCCTGGGTACAAAACATGAAAAGAAAGGATTAAGAGCACCTTTTTACATAAATCGGGGCTTAATTCATCCAAAGCATACTAAATGTGGGCTTAAAATATGTTACTTTTACGGTTTATCAGGGCACATGCCTGAAATGGATGCACCTGCATCACCTGTGACTTAAACTAGGTCTCATGACCGAATGGGAGGGGCCGATGCCCTGTCCCAAGCTATGCTGCGGGTGCTAGAAAGACTTGCTGGGGCAAGTACTAGGTCGGTAACTCATGGATCTATATCTGAGCGACTTAGATCTAATGGGGCTGAAGTTTTTAGGGGCATTTCGGGTGTAGCCCCAAATGTAGCAAAGTATTGGCTTGAGGCGGTAGAGCGGATTATGGATGATTTGGATTGTACAGCTGAACATAAACTGAAAGGGGTTGTGTCATTGCTGAGAGACGAGGCGTACCAGTGGTGGCTCACTGTTAGGGAAGGCACACAAGCTGATTGCATCACTTGGGATTTCTTTAAGACAGCATTCCAGGAAAAATATGTCAAGGCTAGCTATGTGGATGCCTGGAGAAAGGAATTTTTAAATCTGGTTTAGGAAGGTAAATCGGTGGCAGCGTACGAGGCGGAGTTTTTGCGTTTGAGTCGGTATGCTCGGGGAAAGTGTCGACTTATTATGAACACTGTGTGCATTTTGAGGACGGGCTGCGTGATGAGTTGCGGGTACTGATAGCCCCACAGAGGGAGAGGAATTTTGCTATATTGGTAGAAAAAGCTAAAATTGCTGAGGAGGTAAAACACTCGAAACAACGAAATCGAGATAAGGACAGGGGCAAGAACAAAAGAGATTCTGGGTACTCAGGTCCTGCAAGGGGGTTTCAGAAAAGGCCCAGGTTTGAGGGACTAGTTCGAGTGAGTGTTCCAGTTGTTACTAATCAGTTACAACCTTGTGTGGACTGTGGGAAACTTCACTTGGGTGAATGCAGGAAAAGAATTAGCGGGTGTTTCAGATGTAGATCCAAGGACCATCGATTTAAGGATTGTCCTCGAGAGCCTGTTCAGACACAGGTAGTTCGTCACAGATTTGCACAGCCAGCGAGAGGCGCTCAGTAGCCACCAAGGGGTCGTGGTTCTAGTCGAGGTGGAAATGGGATAGGACGTGGTCAGGGAGCACCGGGTAAGGGTGCTGGTAACAGGGGCAACACAGATGCAAGACAGCCAGGACAGGTTTACGCGACTAGATGTCGAGAGGATGGCGACGTACCGGACGTCATAACCAGTACGTTTTTCATATTTGATGTACCCTTTACCACTTTGATAGATATTGGATCTACCTATTCGTATGTTGCCTGTGCTGTGTCTGGAACTTTGGATATTAAATCTGAGATTGCTGCTAGAGAAATGTCTGTGATTAGCCCTTTAGAAAATCTGTGGTAGTGAATAAGTTGTTTAAGGATGTGCCCATAGAAGTTCAAGGAATAATATTTTGGGCGAATTTGATGGAACTGTCGGTCGGCAAGTTTGATCTTATCTTGGGCATGGACTGGCTAGTTAAGCACCGTGTGAACTTAGGACTGTGCTGCAAAGTGTATGGTACTAAGAACTCCAGAGGATAAGGAAGTGATGATGATAGGTGAGAAGGAATTACCTGTCCAATGTGGTTTCTGCTTTAAGAGCTGAAAAGTTGGTGCGAAAAGGGTGCGACGCGTTCCTAGCTTACATCAGTGCTTTGGATGCCAAGGAGTTTTTGGTAGAGAATGTTAGAACGGTGAAAGAGTTTACGGACGTCTTTTCTGAGGAGCTTTCAGGATTACCTCTGGATCGCGAGGTGGAATTTGGCATTGAGTTGTTGCCAGGAACGGCTCCGGTGTCCATCACCCCTTATAGGATGGCGCCGAAGGAGCTGGTGGAACTTAAAGCTCAGATCCAGGAGCTGTTGGACCGTGGTTTTATCTAATCAAGTGTGTTACCGAGGGAAGTGCCGAATTTGTTTGTTAAGAAAAAAGATGGGTCGATGCGTATGTGCATTGATTATAGGCAATTGAACAACTTGACGGTCAAGAACAAGTACCCGCTACCAAGGATTGATGACCTGTTCGATCAGTTGCGAGGAGCTTCGGTTTTCTCGAAGATAGACTTGAGGTCTGGGTACCATCAGCTAAAGGTGAAGGAGGCGGATATTCATAAGACTGTATTCCGAACTCGGTATGGGCATTACGAGTTTCTAGTGATGCCGTTCGAGTTAACAAATTCACCAGCTACTTTTATGGACATGATGAACCGGGTCTTCCAACCCTATCTAGACCGGTTCGTGGTGGTATTCATAGATGACATCTTGGTGTATTCAAAGACTAAAGAGGAGCATGATTCGCATCTTCGGGTTGTGTTGCAGATATTGAGAGAGAAGCAGCTGTATGCCAAATTCAGTAAGTGCGAATTTTGGCTGAAGGAGGTGACCTTTTGGGGGCATATTGTGTCTGCCGAGGGAATTAGAGTTGATCCCCGGAAGATCAAAGCTGTGTTGGATTGGAAACCACCGAAGTCAGTGTCGAAAATTTGAAGTTTTCTTGGTTTAGCTAGGTATTACAGAAGATTCATTGAGGGGTTTTCACTGATTGCTGCACCCTTAACCAAGTTGTTACGAAAAGGAGTACCGTTTATTTGGACTGATAAGCAACAGGAAAGCTTTGAAAAGTTAAAGAAGATTTTGACTGAGGCACCAGTATTGATTCAGCCTGAGGCTGGGAAGGAATTTGTTGTCTATTGTGATGCATCACACATAGGGTTAGGATGTGTGATAATGCAAGAAGGGAAGGTTGTGGCATATGCGTCTCGGCAATTAAGGCCACATGAAGTAAACTATCCCACTCATGATTTGGAGTTAGCTGCGATGGTGTTGGCCCTAAAGATATGGAGGCATTTTTGTATGGAGAAAAGTCGATCATCTACACCGATCATAAAAGCCTGAAATATCTTCTCACCCAGAAAGAGTTGAATTTAAGGCAATGAAGGTGGATTGAATTGCTGAAAGACTATGACTGCTCGATCAAGTACCACCCGGTAAAGCCAACGTGGTAGCGGATGCTTTACGTCAGAAGGTGGTGTCTGAATTGAGAGCTATGTTTGCCCATCTCAGCCTTTTGAGGATGGTAGTTTGCTGGCGGAGCTTCAGGTGAAACCGTCTTGGGTAGTTAAATTAAGGAGAAGCAAGGGTCAGATGAATCGTTGAGTTCTTGGTTTCGTCAGGTGAAAAGTGGTGAGACAGTGGATTTTGGGCTGAACAGTGAGGGGATACTATGTTTCCGCGGAAGAGTTTGTATGCTGAGGGATTTCGAATTGAGACAAATGATTCTGTGGGAGGCACATAGTAGCCCATATGCTATGCACCCCGGTGGAAACAAGATGTATCGAGACCTCCGTGAGCAATATTGGTGGCCAGGGTTTAAACGGGAGGTTACTGATTTCGTGAGCAAGTGTTTGACGTGTCAGCAAGTGAAGGCGGAACATCAGTTGCCTTCGGGGTTGCTGCAGCCGGTGAAGATCCCACTTTGGAAATGGGAGAGGATAACGATGGACTTTGTTAGCGGGCTGCCCCTAACGCCTACTAAGAAAGATTCAGTGTGGGTGATTGTCGATCGGTTAACGAAGTCCGCTCACTTCATATCGGTTCGTATGGATTATTCGTTACAGAAGTTAGCCAAGCTGTATGTGGCAGAAATTGTAAGGTTGCATGGGGTACCTGTGTCTATCATATCAGACGGGGATCCTAGGTTTACATCACGGTTCTGGAAGGCTTTACATGAGGCTTTGGGTACAACGCTAGATTTTAGCACAGTGTTCCATCCGCAGACTGATGGTCAGTCAGAAAGGGTAATTTAGATTCTAGAAGACATGTTAAGGGGCTGTGTGCTCAATTTCAGAGGTAGTTGGGAAGATTTTCTACCACTGGCAGAATTTGCATACAACAATAGCTATCAATCCAGCATTCAGATGGCACCCTACGAGGCGTTGTATGGTCGTAGGTGTCGTACCCCTACCTGCTGGACAGAGTTGGGCGAGCGACAGTTGTTGGGTCCAGAATTGATCTCAGAGACTGAGGAAAAAGTTAAGTTGATTCGGGCTCGGTTGAAGGAAGCTTCCGATAGACAGAAATCGTATGCAGATCTGAAGCGTAGAGAAATAGAATTTTCAGTGGGGGATCGCGTCTTCTTAAAGTCTCACCCTGGAAGAAGGTTCTAAGATTTGAAACGTAGTAGGTATGGACTAGTGGCTTATAAGCTTGAGTTACCTTCGGAGTTAAGTCAGATCCATAATGTATTCCATGTTTCAATGCTAAGGCGCTATCATTCAGATTTGTCTCATGTAGTGCCGGTGGAAGAAATCAAGGTAAGACCTGATCTATCTTTTGAAGAAGAGCCAGTGCAGATTCTAGATCGGGAGGTTAAGGTGTTGAGAAGGAAATTTGTTCCGTTGGTCAAAGTACTATGGCGTAATCATAGGTCAGAGGAAGCCACGTGGGAGCCAGAAGACACAATTCGACGGCAATACCCTCATCTCTTTTAATCAGGTAAATTTCGAGGCCGAAATTTCTTTAAAGGGGGTAGAACTGTAACATCCTAAATTTGGGGTTCTGTATTTTGCACTATTTCATGCGTTAGGCTAGCTATGTATGTTAGTTGGGTATGTTCGGGGGGCCCTAAGAAGGCCTGGGTTCGAGTTTGGGCCCTGGTAGAATTTTGGTTTTTAGACACTTAAGGGGAGAAGGCTGTTGGTGGCAATGCATAAGGGAAAAAGGTTGGTAAATTGCTAGCACAAGCTGGGCATGTGGCAAGGTGGCTGTGGCGTGAAATGGCAGAGAGGAGAGCTTGGGTTCGAATCCCACCTGCTGCAACTCATTTAATTTATTTTGTGCTAAGCAGGTGAGGGTAGTAGAGTTCAGCTTGGACTCTGCAAGAAAAGTTGAAGACTCAATCAAATGAATTTGAATGAGTGATGGAGAGGAGTTTGAGTAAATTAATGAGAAAATCATGGGATTGAGGTGTGAGGGAGAGTTTGGCCGAAAATGAGAAGTGCATGGGAGGGGAGTTGTGTAATTTGACTAAGCGAGGAGTTGGGGAAACAAAATCGGCTTGGGTAGTAGAGGTAAGGAAATCAAAATCTTCTAGTGTGTGTGCCAAAATTCTTTGCTTGTGATTTAGTGTTTTTGCATTATAGTTTGGCAACTCAAGCATTTGGGGTCATTTTCTTGTCAATTCTTTCTTGCTAGTGCCGAAATACTCAAGCCTCTTTTCTTCATCTTTTCTTTTCTTCAACTTGGTGTTAGCCGAAACTTCTTTGTACCTCTCTTTTTGTCTACTCTCTTTTATTTTTCCTCCCTAGCCATTGATTTCTTTTGCGTTGCCATAAGCCGAACCTCTTCAGCAATTCATCTTTTCTCCTCTTTCTCTTGACCGGATCTGGTAAGTATAAGTTCTTTTCCTTTCTTCCTTTTCCCCTTTCTTTACCTCATAAACCGAAACTCCATCTCCTCCCACTCTCTCATTTCACGTTCTCCTTTTGTAGTGCTCTAGTGGGTTGGCCAAATCTCACTCTCTCTTTCGACTCATCTGTAGGTGCAAGGTAACGGTGAAATCTTCTTTTCTCTTTTTGTTCTTTTTCGGTCTTATGTTTGTGCATAGCCAAGCGGCTATTAACCCTTCTTTTTCTTCGCTGAATATGCTTAGCCGAATCTGCAGAAGTCCAATTCATCACTGATCAAGGTAGGAGGTTTCTCTTCGGTTCATTTCAATCTCTCTCTTTCCGGTTACTTTGCTATAACTGGATCGACAACTTTGTCTGACCATTTGTTTTAGGGATTAAACAACTCGTTCTCTTCTGCTCTTTGATCGTTCGAAAGTGGTGGTAAGCCGAAACCCCCTTATTAGACAACCACAATTTTACATCGTGGTATCTTACTGACTGGGACTCTCTTAATGGAGGCAAGCGATAGCCGTACTAAGGGAGTATCGATAAGAGAGCCTAAGGGGAGTGGACTCGCAGCCTCTGCTCCCAAGTTCAAACGACGTGCAGTGTCAGTCGTTCGTGATTTCTCGCCGGGTTGTGGAAGGGAATCGACATCCGGTTCAGATAGGCAAATCGTGGTTGTTCACGATAGTGAGGGTAAGTGTTGTAATCGATTGATTAGATGTGGATTAAGATTCCCCTTTTGGTTAGTTAATCGTGTGATATGTTGGTATAGGTGACAGCGATCAGGAGGTATAGTTCTCTACGTAGTCAGGTGTGTAATCTCACACCGTAACCATGTAGTTTTTTAATACGATGCAATGTTGGTAAAAACCGAATCTCCGTCATTCGTATGTTTAATAAACCGGAATACTACAAGGAATCGAATAACTCACGTAAACAACACCAGATCTGAAATTCACTAAAATCGATGGTTATTGGGCCGATTTACCAAAATGCCCTTTAACGGGCCAATTTACTGAAATTCCCTTATTGGGCCGATTTACCAAAATACACTTAACGGGTTGATTTATCGAAATGCCCTTATTGGGCCGATTTACCAAAATGCCCTTAACGGGCCGATTTACTAAAATGCCCTTGTTGGGCCGATTTACTAAAATACCCTTGTTGGGTTTAATGACTGTCTGACCTTCGATATCGTCTGGTAATGCATGTATGATTACATTATGCTTTTATATGTTGTGATGTATGATGCATTTTATCATGTTGCATGGGGCGGGAATCTGAATGAAGAGCAGTGTAGCTTGGTGGCATAGCCACAATATAAATATATATATACATAATTATGACTCCAGTGGCTCAGCCACAAATACTCTATGATTAGCAGCTTGACTGCATTATTGGTGTGAACGGCGGGGTGGGTTGACTTGATCCCCATAGGTGTGATTGGCTGGCCGAGGTGTGTTGGATGGATGGGTTGGGCTACATCAATTCATTATTTGCACTATTATGTTTAATGGGCTTAGGCCCAATATGATGTCTTATGGGTTCGGGCCTAGTTGGAGACAGCAAGGGGATTACATACTGAGTTCTTGTAACTCACCCCTCTCTCTTTTACCTCGCAGGTAATGTTCGGCAGTAAGGACTTGGAGTCATGGATGACTCGATGGAGGCCATACTTTAGGGACAACGCTCGAGAACCTTAGTAAATTTCTTTTCTGCTTATTTCCAAGACTATTTCTATTATTATGTGGGTTAATATTTTGTAATAAGGCCTCTGGTTAAACTTTCTTTTAAGTTTTTGTTAATAATTGTTGATTTCATAATCACGGGATTTTCTTAAAACATTAGCAAACATTTTTCAGAACATCGTGTTTCGGCACGTTTTCAAATTTGAAGTTCCTAATCAAAGCAGTTTTTAAAATAATAACAACTTCTTAGAGAATCGGACCTTAAACAAGTTGTATGGTTCTCAAATTAAAATCAGAATTTTCAAAAGAGGCGCAACATTTTCAACGAACTACTTTTCTAAGCAATTGCTTAGTTTTTCCAACAGACATCTAAACTTAAGGTTCCAACCTCCTAATAAACACACGGTTAATTTGTTTTTAAAAGACCTTTCCATGTGACGCGGCAGATCTGGTCTTAGCGTCTAGGCTGGGTTTGGAGGTGTTACACGCAATAAGTCTTTTCGAAACGAAGTACGAAATTGTGAGACGAGATTGAGCGGTAAAAGGCACGAGAGTATTCATCAAAGAAAAAGCCTTAATACGAGTGAAACACGAGTGTGAGTGATTTATCTTTGTGAGTGAACTTGTGAGCCTTTTGGGTGAGATACTTAATTTTTGTTTTGAGTACTAACATTTTCCTTTACAGCAACAAGCATGTCACAAGAAGGGTTCTCAGCCGCTGACTTCCAATACTTGTTGAGTGAAATGGAAAGCATGCTCGACTGGAAGATGTCTTCAAGAAGGAGAATGAAGTCAAGTTCTTCATAGCAATATACATCCAAAAACTATTCGCGAAGAGACTCTTATCAAGACTCATGTTCGTCAACGCTTCCGAGATGGGAGAAGAAAGATACGAATTCGAATCCTTTCGAGGTGACGAACGAGATTCTTCAAGTCGAAAACAAAACCTAGAACCCCACAAAGGTATACCCCCGAATACTACTTGAAGAAGTCCCGTTGTGATGTCCTTTTGTAATCGATTCCGAGTCAAGGAGATTCATGCTATGACTCCTACCCCTTGAAGAGTTCGAGAAAAAATATCAATCATGGATCTTATTCGACGAAGGATTCATGGCAAAGTAAAGTGAATTTCGAGTTTGAAGCTAATTACTGTGACGAACAAGAAAGCATGAGTTATTTGTCATATGATTCAAAGAAGTCACACACGAAGAATATTACATGAAGAATCGAACATGATTTTTATGAGAAAATGACTTCTTTCTTTGAGTCAAACCCTTCTCTTTTTGATTCTTTTGAAACATCTTCTTGTTGTAATCCAAATGAAAAAGAAAATGAGAGAAAAGAAAATCAAAGTGAGAAAAAAGAAAATAAAAATGATAGTGAAGAAAAAGAGATTGAAAAAGAAGAAAAAGAAAATAAAGAAAAAGAATTTGAGAGAGAAAAGAAAATAAAGAAAGAAAATTTGAAATCGAGATTGAAAATGAAATTGAGATAGAAAAAGAAGTGAGAGAAAAGAATGAGCAAGGAAAAGAGAGTGAATTTTCAACTAACCCATTTGAAGTCTTCTCTTATTCTGTTTCTTCTTTTCAGGTTTCCAAGAAACCGAGTGACGAATGCCAACTTCAGTACCTTCCCGATAAACGACGTTTTCGTGTGATCAACAAAGGTAAGGTTGAAAGTGAAGTTGAATCACCCGAACCGGAAGGTAAGGAAGGTAAGTGTTTTGAAACAATTCTGTCTCCACTAAATTCTTCTAATCTTTGTGAATATGTGGATAATATCGTCATTTTCCATCCCTCGATTCATTGTGATGTTTTAAAAGATGGTAAGACAAATTTTTCTAACAAAAATAATTGTGAAAGTGGAGTAATGTATGATCAGCAAATGCAAGACTTGATGAGGGATGACAATGAATTTTTTCTTAAATTCAACCTGCTTGATTTTGATAACAACGAGATTCGTTCATTGTCCAAAGCGAAATCCTTGGGTTTTTGCAAATCTATTTTAGAGTATGTCAAGAGTTTTGATTGTTCAATCTTGAGTATGCATAAGTCCTATTGGTTTAACCTGTCTGATTTTTCGAAACTGTTGCTACATCTTGATTCAAATAATCAAACGCATGTTTTTAAACCTGAAATATGTTCTGAGTTGTTTTGTGGACAAATCGAGTATCATCAATTGTGTGTGAGAAATTACTATTGTTTTGATACTTGGTTCTTAGATAAGGTAACGAAATTTGTCATTTTGTTTTCAATTTTTATTCGTTCCTTAAGCAAGTTTTGTGGTTGTACATAGAGTTCACATATCGTTTGGAAAAGGTCAATTCAACTACGAAACTTCGACTACAATATATTTCCAAGGATCGAAGGTTTGTGCTAACGGAGAAAGGTAAAGTCAATTTTTTTCTTTCTACTCCCGAAGGTAATACACTTGAAACCGATGAATCCATTTTGTTCTCTTCGGATGTTGACAAGAATCACGTTGCTGATTTCGTTGTTGTAAAACATTTAGATCATGATATGCTTAATCATTCTATTTTGCCTTTCTGTGATCTATCTGTCTTCTTGATTGATGAAAGGATCTTACGTTTGATAATTTTGATAAATTTTGTATGATAGGATCCATATATCGATCAATGCATGATATTGTAGTATGAAGTTGTGAGCCATGTGAAACATTTCGAATATCTGTTTGTGATGTTTACGTTTATCATCTGAATCATTATTCGCTTGATGATTTTGACTTATGGAATCCATTTACATCGTCTGCATGCATTGAAGTATATTCAATTTTGTTTCAAAAATTTGACAAGGCATTGCTTCTTTTGTATGATGATGTGCTTATGTCCATTCACATGCGATCTATTTGTTTGGTGCTGTTTAAATTTGGATTGCAAGTGTGTAAAAAACATTTCTTGCTAACTCATGGATACTTTTTTCAGGTTTTTCGAAAACAATCCGCCCCATTTGACCGAGGTAAACTAAGCCAAAAGGAATTTTGTTTAGAAAACCAATGGGTCGATTCGAGGACGAATCGTCTTGAAGAGGGGGGATGATACTGGCACGCCCAGAGGACCAACGTTTTGCAACTCAATGAGCCCGGGGTCCAACTCCATAGCATTCCATGCACCTTGGTGCTCGTCCAAGTTGAGCCGAATTAGCTCATTTGAGCTCAATTTCAGCTCACTTGAGTTCACTCCAGCTCATTGAGCTGATTACTTAATTTAATGTTTTAAATAAATTGAGTCTTTAATTTATTTATTTTTCCTACAGCAAATTAATGTGTTCTAATGTTTTAATTTGTGCTGAATTTATGATGTCTTAGTTTAAAACATATTAGCTATTTTTATTGTGTCTAAGTTAGGACAAAATTATTGCATGTTCTAATGTGTCCAGCCGAATGAATTTAATGTGCAGCAATCTCATGTTTTAATTGCTGTTTTATGGCTGCCAAATTTTAGACAAACATTAATCCCCCATTTACTTCATGTTTCCTGCTTAAAACAAGGATTAAATGTGTGTTAGCTGCTGCTAATTAATTGTCCAGCCGCATGTCCTAAATTGCTTTGGGAATATGCTGCCAAATTTATGTTGTCTCAAGACCCATTAAATTCGTTGATTTATTGTGCATGTTTAAAAGCAAGCATGCTGGCCGAAATTAATGTTATGTTGGTGCTTGGTTGGGATGACATTTAAAGACAAAGCTACAGCATTAAATTAGTAGTATTTAAGGCATTGCTGGGTTTTGTTTCCCCATGCATGGACGGCCTTTAATGCTGATTATTTCTTCTTTAAGTCTCATCATGGAGCTCAAAGGAGTTGTTGTTTTGAGCCTTCCCAAGGAGCCAATCTCGTGGAAAGAGAGCTAAAGAGCACGGATGAATTAAATGAAGGTTTTTAAAGCTGGAACTAAAACAAGTCAGCAGCTTAATTATTACCCAAAGGTTGTTCATGTATAGCAAAGGTCAAGGGAGTCTTAATGGATGAATTAAACACATACAAGCCATTCAAAGGCACGTTTTAATGCTGGTAACTCTCCATACAAAAGGTGCAGCTCATTCCAATGTTTGGCCGAACCTGGACATGTCTTTTTAGCTCCTTTGCTGTCCAATGACATTCAGCTGATTCCTTCACCATTAAGCTGACTTTAGAATGTCCCAAGCAGCTGAATTTGATCCATCTAGAAGCTGCCCTTTTGCCTCCTACATTCAGCCGAATTTGTAAGCACACCAAGGGCCACATTCAGCCGAATTTTGCCAAGGAATTCAAGGGATTTTATTCCAGATTTTTCCAGCAATTTATAGCTGAAATTAAACTTAGTTATTAAGTGTTTTATGTCCATTCAGCTAGCTCTTTCATAGGCCTATAAATACTTTGCTATTTTCTTTTGTGGAGGACTTTTTGCCAATTTATGAAATTATATGAACTTTGTTCATCAAGTGAGTTTTTATCTCCTCTTTGTTTTTGTACGAGTTTCGATTCTAGCTTATCAAGCTTGCTTGTGGCGTCAATCGTTCTCATCCATCAAATTATACCATTGGTTCTTACTTTATTAAGTAACGGGTCTTTGGTCCATCTTCGATTTCCATATCCCACCTTGAAATCCTATAAGTATTCGGGTTAATACTCTTTAGCATTGGTTCCTACTTGCTTTTGAGATCCGTTCTATTCCATCTCCACCAAGCTATCACACATCTATCCTTTATTCATCCATCCTTATTCGAACCGACCTAAACCAAATTCCATTTTCTTTACTATCATCCATCATCAAATCTATCCCTCTTATTAACCAAATCCTTTCCATCATTTTTCACCTCCATTCCTAACTTTAAACCATCTCCAAAAGCAAACTTATTCAAGCTTCCGCAAATTCAACCTCAATTCCGACTAGTTTTCCTGAAGACTTAATTTCCTCCTCGTAGACGATCGGGCAACTCAAATACATTTCGACTCATCCCGAGGCGGACCGTATCAAAAAGTCTCAACTTTTGAAATTCTAGCCCAAGTAACTCCCACCTTCAATGTGATTAATTTCTTCAATTAAGTTGCTGTCAAAGTCCTTTGAAGTCTCCATGACCAACCAAAAAGACACCAGCCTCTTTGATGGAAAATTGATTGCATGTAGTGATTACTCTTGAAGCAAACGGTTATAGAAGTTGAAAACAAAGAGGCTGCCGAAATTAAAGAAGAATAATGCTCTTCTTTAATTGATAAAACAACTTCTTAATAATGTATTAAGCCTCTTTATATCAGCCCCCTCTTGTGTAACTGAATTCACTTGAAAAGCCATCTTATTGAATGCATAACAGCCTTTGGATGTAATGGATGTGAGTTGAAAAGTCACCTGTAATTAACACATGTAACCGACACATTAATGCAATTATTAAACTTAAAACAAATTAACAACTAACTTAAATAAATGAACTAACACTTAAGCATCATTTATTCCAGCAACTAGTTTAATTAAGTAAAGCATTATTAAATGAACTTTAACTCATGCAACAATAAATTAACCTAGAAACTAGATTAATTAAAGAAGCAACTATTAAATTAAATTCATTAAAAGAAACTCAATTAATTAAACTAAGGTGAGTTGAAATGATGACCAGCAAATCCTTTATTAAACTAAGATGCTTAAATGCAAATATTTAAAATGCAAACTAAATAAACAGATGAATTATTTAATGCAAGACTTAATTTAATAATGCAGACTTGAACTAACATGGGAGTTTCATAATGCAAGTCATTATTTATGGATGCATACTAAACTAGCATGAAAGTTACATAATGCATTACTGTATTAAATGCAGAACACACAAAGTGCAAGTTAAAATTAAAATATGCAAAACTTATTAATTTAAAAACAACTTAATTAAATTAAAAGTCCTTAAAATCATTGGCCCAACAATCAATCAGGCCTATGAGATGTTTCATCTTGCACTTGGGCCCCTCAAATTTAGGCCACTCTTGATAGCATCGGATGGAGTCGAACCATGATGCGACCAGGATCACATCAAATCGTTTCTCTCGTTTAAGTTCATTTCTCCATCTCCACCAAACTATCACACATCTATCATTCATCCATCTTCATTCATTCCTATTAAACCAAACCATCCGAACATCATCTTTTTCCTTTCTGATACAGTCCACCTCGAGAAGAGTCGAAATGTATGCGAGTTGCCCAATTGTCTACGAGGAGTAGATAAGCCTTCGGGAAAATAATAGGAGAATTATGGGAGAAAATAGATTAAAGTTGCAGAAGCGGTCAAAAAGGGGTGAAAGTTGATTAAGTATGGACGGATGAGGAATGATGGAAATGATTTGGTTGGAAAAGGTTCAAATAAGGATAGATGGATAAAAGGTGGATAAATGATGGTTTGGTGGTAATGGAAGATAGGACTTAAACAAGAAACGAGTCAACACACAAATAGGTGTCACCCTGGTTTCTATAGTGTTTAAGGTGGAAAATGAAATTGAAGATGGACCAAAGACCCGTTACTTAGTGAAGTATGAACCAGTGGTATAACGGTATGGAAGAACAAGTGATAGATGCCACAAGCACAGCTCGATAAGTCTATGAAACTTGTACGAAAGTGAAGAGGAGATCAACTCACTCAATGAACAAAAGTTCATATAATTTGATTAAAGTTCAAGGATGAAAGTTCTAACCTTACAAAGGAAAAATAACAACTATTTATAGGCTATCAAAGGCTAGCCGAATAGTCACTAGAAAGCCTTAATAGCTAAGCTAAAATTAAACTATAACAAGCTAGAAAAATCTAGAATAAAGCCTCTTGGTGTCTTGGAAAATTTGGTTGAATATCGCCCTTGAAATGCTTGCAAAATTCGGCCATAAATGGGCTAGAAATTCTGGAGAAAATCCTTTAAAGTTCCATGGATAGATTCGACTGAATGGGAGTAAAAAGGGCAGCTTCTAGATGGCTGAATATTGGCTTGGCCGAATATGGACAGCCTTGGGAGTGTATGTAGCCACTTAAACCATTCATGGAGGCTTCTTGAAAGTTGTTTACGCATGAAGGAGCAAATATCTAGCAACTCCTTTAATGCTACTCCCCCTTTTGACAGTCACAAAGCATTATCCCTTCTTGGCTGTTGGTGTGCACAAAGCAATCAGCTTGAATGAATGTGCATGTTCACTTCTTTAAATTCGTCCAACATGTATCTTAATGGCTGTGCACGCATGTTCCACAGCTCCAATAATGCCTTTAAATTCGGCCAACTTGCAGCTCATTAAATTGCTGCCGTCCAAGCCATGTGTATACTCCAACATCTCATTAATTATGCAGTAAGAATTAATGTCCAACACCTTCTTTAGTTCATCCACTAACATGTCTCTTAAATGGATGTTCACGCATGGGGAAACAAGCCCAGCCACGTCTTAAATGTTGCTCCCTTTTTTTCATTCACGAAACAGCTCTTTAACTCCCTTTGTGGTTCACGAAAAATGCATTCAATTCATTGTCTTTTGGTCTACACGAAAAAGACTTGAAGAAGCAATAATTCAACATTTAAATGCCGTCCAAGCTTGAGGAAACAAAACCCAACAGCTCCCTTTAATTCTGCTCCTTTTGAGGCTGTCCCTTTACTAATCACAGAGCAGCTCATTTAATTTGTTTTCCAGCAGCTCATAAATCTGTCCACAAGTCATGCCTTCTTTTAATGCTGCAACTCCTCATTAATGCCGAAAAGAGATGCTCAAATACTTCATTAATTCGGCCTTCATGCTCTTTAGTATTCACGAAATGCACCAACAGCCATTTAATGGTATTTTTGCATTCCCAACACATCATTGAATGTTCGGCCAGCTATCTCCTTAATTGCTGCTGCAATTCACGAAACAATTGCTTTAGACAATCATTAATTTCGGCTGGACACTCTAGGACACCTTTATGGACAATTTAGACACATTAAAGACTCCATTAGGACATATAATAAATTCGGCAGCCCCCTAATTAAAAGAAAAATCTGCACATTAATTTTATCTTTAAAACATCTTTAAAACATGTAATAAAATTAGACAAAATTAATTAGACTAAGACAAATTAAATCCAACACTTAATTTAATATTTAGACACATTTAAATTGCTGTAGGAATATATATAAAGATTTAATTTATTTAAAGCATTTAAAATTAAAGAATCAGCTCAATGAGCTGGAGCGAGCTTAAATCAACTTGAAATTCAGTGGGTGCCCCGGGCATGCCCGTATCATCCCTCCCCTTTTCAAGACAATTCGTCCTCGAATCGACTTGTTGGTTATCTTGAACAAAATTTATTTTGCTCAACTTTCCTCGATCAAACGGTACGGATGATAATCGCGATACCTGAACACGATAAACATGGATTAGCAAAATCATTTTCAAACAAAATTGCAATCCAAATATGAATAACACAGGACAAATAAATCGCACGCAAACTGGCATAATCACATTATCATATAAATGGAACAAAGCCTTATCAAATGTTTGCAACAAAGGTGAATAAGCTTTAAAGCATGCATCCGATTTGAATGGATTCCACAAGTCAAAATCAACTTGTGAGTAACACATCAGATGATAGATAAAATTGTCACAAGCAAGTAATGGAGAAAATGCATATGGCAATCGAGATTGAACATCCAAATCTTGCTTCGAACAATTTATGAAATCACTCTCACATGGATTATAAAATTTATCGTACAAAAGATTCTTTTTGTCAATGAACAAGATAGATAGATCACCAATAAACAGATTAGGACATTCAAACAATTCATGATCTAAATGATCTATAAAATGAAATTCAGTAACAAATTCACTATCAACATCCAAAAAGAACAGAGACATTTCAAAGTCTACAAGTGGATTACACATGCAACGAAGTATGGGCTCTTTCACATGAGAATTACCAAAATCATCAAACATAAGAATCCTTTCATCAATCTTTTTGACAGATAGATAATAAACAGGCAAAATAGAATGTTTAAGCATGTCATGATCTGAATGTTTTACAACAACAAAATCAACAACACAAAGCTCTTCACCATTCAAAGAGAGCAACAATGCATCAACAGTTTTAGAAGGCTTACCTTGATGCCCGAAAGACAAAGGTCATTCTTACCTTGTTCGCACAATACAAACCTTCTCTCCATAGGCAAGTAATATAGTCAAAGCTTTGCGTTTGAATCAACACCTTTCAAATGGATTGTAAATCTCAAATACAACCACAAAATTTGCTTAAGGAGCAAATAAAAATTGTAGGCAAAATGAACAAGTCTCGCAACCTTACTCAAAAACCAAGTATCAAAAAGATAGAAGTATTTCAAACTTACCAGATGATACTTGACTTCTCCATAGAGCAAATCAGAACGTATTCTCGGTTTAAAAACATGCGTTTGATTATTTAAATCAAAATGAATCAATGGTTTCTTTAATTCAAACTTGTCAAACCAATAGGAATTGTGCACGATCAAATCGAGCGATCAAAACTCTTGACGTGCTTCAAAACAGACTTACAAAAACTCAAAGATTTCATATAAGACAACGAACAAATCTCGTAATAACCACAATCAAACAAATGAGGTAAGAGAAAAGTCATCGTCATACCTTGACGAGTCTTGCATTTGTCGGATAGGCACTAGTCCACCGTCACACTTTGCATCACAATGATTATTATGAGATGAACTCGTCTTACCACCATTTAAGTCGTCACAATTAATCAAAGAATGGCAATCGACAAAGCTATCCACAAAATCACAATTATTTGAAAAATTCGGTGGAGATTGAAACTCTTCAAAAATCTTACCTTTCTCAAACATTACAAACCTTCTCTCCGTAGGCATGTAGTGTAGTCGAAGCTTCACGTTCGATTCAATCATTTTCAAATGGTAGGTGAACAATCATAACAATTGTTTAAGGAACGAATAAAAATGGAAAACAAAGTTGACAGTATTCGTTACCTTATTCAGGAACCTTGTATCAAGAAGATAGAAATCTTTCAAACATACCGAATGATACTTGAGTTTTCCACAAAACAAATCTGAACATATGCCCGGTTTAAAAACATGTGTTTGCTTATTTAAGTTAAGATGAGACATCGGTTTCGAAAAATCAAACATGTTAGACCAATAAGAATTGTGCAAACTCAAAATTGAACGATCAAAACTCTTGACATGTTTCAAAATTGATTTACAAAAACTCAAAGATTCTGTATTGGACAAAGAACAAATCTTATAATACTCACAATCAAACAAATTGGAATTAAAAGAAAAGTCATCATCATACCTTATCGAGTCTTGAACATTTGTTACTCCACTGTCATGCTTTGCAACACAATGATGAAATATATTCGTCTTACCATCATTTAAATTATCACAAGGGATGAAGGGATGGAAAATGACGACATCTTTCACATAATCACAATCATTAGGAAAATTTGGTGGAGAAGGAATCACTTCCAAACACTTACCTTCCTTACCTTCCTTACCTTTTTCAATCAAATGAAAACGCCTTTCTTCGGGAAGGTACTGAAGTTGGAGATCATTGTGAGATACTTTGGGAACCTGAAATGAAAAAATAGAAAAAGAACAAAAGTTTGAAGAGTTAGGCAAATCAATGCTCACTTTTTCTCTCATATCTTGTTCTTTCACTTCTTTTTCTATCTCTTTTTTCTTTTCTTTCTTTTTCAATCTTTTTTCTTCTTTCTCATTTTTATTTTCTTTTCTCTCATTTTTTTCTTTTCTTTTCTACATTCTTTCTTTTTTCTTTTTCATTTTGATTACAAAAAGAATCGAAAATACAATGATTTGACTCTAAGATCGAGGCAATGTTCTCATAGATATCACGATCATTTCTTTGTGGAAGATGCTTCGTGCGTGACATCTTGGAATCATAAGACGAATAACTCGTGCTTGCATATTCATCTTCGTAATAGGCTTCACACTCGTAACTAACTTTGCTTCGCCTTGAATACGAATTATAATATGTACCACTTCGAGAATAATCTTTCGTGGATGAGTACTCATAGCTTTCTTCTCGATGTCTCGAAGGTCTTGACGAATACGAATCTCGATGGTAACCCTTTCTCACCTAATCATCGAATAATGAACTTCTTAATGAAGAAGAATCTTGATAGAAATCTCTTGATCTTGAAGTTGATGACGAATGGGAATCATGACAGAATTCTTTTCTCGGGTATTCATCGAAGGTAGGTCTCTGAGAGGGTCGCCATTCCGTTTCTCGACTCATTGTAGTGTGCTTTCGTCGAACTTTTTCCTCCGCTCGGTCCAAACGCTTTTGTATGAGACTTAGCTTTTTCTCGAGCATTCGGTCCATTTCATTCACCAAGAATTGGAAATCATCGATAGAGAGTTCTTCTTGAAACATATTTATTGCTGAAAAGAAAGATTGTTAAAGAGAAAAAATTGAAGTACCTTACCACAAAAACCTCACAAGTCACTCGGAAAAGAAAATTCGCTCACACTCGTGTTTCACTCGAATATGGCTTTTTTCTCTAACGTAAGCACTCGTGCCTTTTACCGCTCTTTCTCGCTCTCGCAAGTTCGTACTTCATTTCGATAGACTCCGACTTGAGGGTCGGTTTCAAAGTGGTTAACAAGGGATTGATGTCGGGTATAGGGGAGGCTAAACAAAAGAAAAAATTTTGGGGATCGGGGTAGGAAGATGAGGCTAGAGTAGTGGCTTTAAAATCGGGAATAGAGTAGACAATGAACAAAATTGCAAACTTTCAAAAATTTCCAAACACTCTTTTTTTCTCTTTTTTTTTGAGTTTTCATTTTTCTCTTTTTTTTTTCACTTCAAATACAATATATGCCAAATACAATGAAAATAAAATACAACTTTTTTCGATTCTATTTTGAATTTTTTTTTCAACTTATAAACCTAATCCCGGCCTTTAATTGTCGTCACGTTCCTCATTCTAATAGCTCTGATACCAGATGATACAGTCCGCCTCGAGAAGAGTCGAAATGTATGCGAATTGCCCAATCATCTACGATGAGTAGATAAGCCTTCGGGAAAATAATAGGAGAATTATGGGAGAAAATAGATTAAAGTTGCAGAAGCGATCAAAAAGGGGTGAAAGTTGATTAAGTATGGACGGATGAGGAATGATGGAAATGATTTGGTTGGAAAAGGTTCAAATAAGGATAGATGGATAAAAGGTGGATAAATGATGGTTTGGTGGTAATGGAAGATAGGACTTAAACAAGAAACGAGTCAACACACAAATAGGTGCCACCCCAGTTTCTATAGTGCTTAAGGTGGAAAATGAAATTGAAGATGGACCAAAGACTCGTTACTTAGTGAAGTAAGAACCAGTGGTATAACGGTATGGAAGAACAAGTGATAGACGCCACAAGCACAACTCGATAAGTCTATGAAACTTGTACGAAAGTGAAGAGGAGATCAACTCACTCAATGAACAAAAATTCATATAATTTGATTAAAGTTCAAGGATGAAAGTTCTAACCTTACAAAGGAAAAATAACAACTATTTATAGGCTATCAAAGGCTAGCCGAATAGTCACTAGAAAGCCTTAATAGCTAAGCTAAAATTAAACTATAACAAGCTAGAAAAATCTAGAATAAAGCCTCTTGGTGTCTTGGCAAATTCGGTTGAATATGGCCCTTGGAATGCTTGCAAAATTTGGCCATAAATGGGCTAGAAAATTCTGGAGAAAATCCTTTAAAGTTCCATGGATAGATTCGGCTGAATGGGAGTCAAAAGGGCAGCTTCTAGATGGCTAAATATTGGCTTGGCCGAATATGGACAGCCTTGGGAGTGTATGTAGCCACTTAAACCATTCATGGAGGCTTCTTGAAAGTTGTTTACGCATGAAGGAGCAAATATCCAGCAGCTCCTTTAATGCTGGTCCCCCTTTTGACAGTCACGAAGCATTATCCCTTCTTGGCTGTTAGTGTGCACGAAGCAATCAACTTGAATGAATGTGCATGTTCACTTCTTTAAATTCGTCCAACATGTATCTTAATGGCTGTGCACACATGTTCCACACCTCCAACAATGCCTTTAAATTCGGCCAACTTGCAGCTCATTAAATTGCTGCTGTCCAATCCCTGTATATACTCCAACATCTCATTAATTATGTAGCAAGAATTAATGTCGAACACCTTCTTTAGTTCATCCACTAACATGTCTCTTAAATGGATGTTCACGCATGGGGAAACAAGCCCAGCCACATCTTAAATGTTGCTCCCTTTTTTTCATTCACAAAACAGCTCTTTAACTCCCTTTGTGGTTCACGACAAATGCATTCAATTCATTGTCTTTTGGTCTACACGAAAAAGACTTGAAGAAGCAATAATTCAACATTTAAATGCCGTCCAAGCTTGAGGAAACAAAACCCAACAGCTCCCTTTAATTCTGCTCCTTTTGAGGCTGTCCCTTTACTAATCACGGAGCAGCTCATTTAATTTGTTTTCCAGCAACTCATAAATCCGTCCACAAGTCATGCCTTCCTTTAATGCTTCAGCTCCTCATTAATGCCGAAAGTAGATGCTCCAATACTTCATTAATTCGGCCTTCATGCTCTTTGGTATTCACGAAATGCACCAGCAGCCATTTAATGGTATTTTTGCATGCCCAACACATCATTGAATGTTGGCCAGCTATCTCCTTAATTGCTGCTATAATTCACGAAACAATTGCTTTAGACAATCATTAATTTCAGCTGGAAACAAAAAGTAGCATGAATTTAATTTCGGCTCAATAAACCATGAGACAAAAAAAATTATAACATGTCTAAATTCGGCTGGACACTCTATGACACCTTTACGGACAATTTAGACACATTAAAGACTCCATTAGGACATATAATAAATTCGGCAGCCCCTAATTAAAAGAAAAATCTTCACATTAATTTTATCTTTAAAACATCTTTAAAACATGTAATAAAATTAGACAAAATTAATTAGACTAAGACAAATTAAATCCAACACTAAATTTAATATTTAGACACATTTAAATTGTTGTAGGAATATATATAAAGATTTAATTTATTTAAAGCATTTAAAATTAAAGAATCAGCTCAATGAGCTGGAGCGAGCTCGAGCGAGCTCAAATCAACTTGAAATTCAGTGGGTGCCCCGGGCATGCCGTATCACTTTCTTATCTCTAGCTGAACCTATCCTTCTCATTATCTAAATCACCTCCAACTCTTATTCACTTCCATTCCTAACTTAAATCCATTTCTAAAAGTAAACCTGTTCAAAGCTTCCGCAAACTTATTCATATTTACTAATATTTTTTCGAAGACGCAACCTCTCCTCGTAGATGATTGGGCAACTCACATACGACTCAACTCACCCTGAGGCGGATCGTATCATAAAATCCATTCATTTCCATTCCATATACCATCCCTTCTTATTTTCAATAACCGAACCTATATATTATTCATTTCCATAAACCCATCTTTGAACCCCTTTTCATAGCTTCCGCCAATATTTACTTAAAGCATCATTGTTAAACGAGCCGAACGATACTTTCTCGTAGACGATCAGGCAAACTCGCATTCGACTCGACTCATCCCGAGGTGGATCGTATCATTAATAAACCACATAACTAATCACTCATTTTGTATGCTATTCGAATATCATACTATTTATCTTAGTTAATCTATACAGCATATCCATCATTTAAATAGGTAAATGATGCACCTAATCATGTTTCCTTTCAAAACCAATGCAAACACATATATATAACATATTAACCACTTGTCCATTACTTAACATAATTTAACTTATAAATATACATTCAAGATTTTCCATTCAAATTATTATCACATCATGCAACCAAATTTCATACCTAAACACAATACCAAATCCATTTACCTCACATTTAATTATTTATCACAAGTATATAACCAAACATTCCTAATTAACATCATCAATTCAAACCAACTTATTAAAGACTTAATGAGTAAATAGCATGTTATACCTATTTGTTGTATTTGAACATATATATATCATCAAAACCAAATCACATCATACTAGTTTACATACTTGCTAAAATTATCTGTACATGCCTTTCATTTAACATCAACCACAATTTATATATATACACACATTCGGCCTTAGTCCATTTAATAAACAAATCAAACCATCCCACAATGCACAACACATATACATTTACATATCACTAAACCGAATTCAACATGCTCAAATTATAACATCATACTTACTTACCTATCATGAACTTATACCATAAACAAATATGCATAAGTATAAACTCATTTCTAATGACCATCACAACCAAAAACATAAATATTCAATCGATCAAAAGAAGATAAGCCATCTTCGCATGGCTATTAATTACATACAAAAGTACTTAATCCACATTCGACTTTTTACTATGCTATACATGCCATATACCCAAAAATCAACTTAGTAAAAATACCAAAGGAAACTGTCGATAATGTGATAAGTCTTGCTGACGATCCCCGAGCTCGTAACGTATATCCAAAATCTATAAATCAGAAGTAGACAAAAAACACAGAGTAAGCTAATTAAGCTTAATAAGTCATAAGCAAGCTAATACGAACTAAATTAACAAAACCAAATATACAAAGCTATGAATATAATTTAACATTAAATCCCTTCAGTTACAAATCAAATAGTTAACTTATACACATTCACAAGAACTAACACAAATCTCAATATCAAATTCACACATAAGTTACTTTGGCTGAATACGTTAAATTACAATCTTACATATAGTTCACATGCTTATACTTGAACTTTTATACAATGTATTAAACCTATAACTTACCTTACTTTTCATAATATAATTTATATACGTACCTAAGTTCTTTTAATTTGAATTTCACATTGGCCTTCACTTACACATGCCCGTTGAACCATTGGAATTCAAAAGGATACGCGGATAGTCGGAAGCTCGTACAATGCCAACGTCCCAGATGTGGTCTTACATTTAATCACATATCGATGCCACTGTCCCAAACAGGGTCTTACACGAGTCAAATACGATGCCAATGTCCCAGACATGGTCTTACACGTAAACACAAGTCGATGCCAACGTCCCAAACGTGGTCTTACACAATAACACATATCGGATATCCTATGTCATGACATATGTATCCGATCTATTCCTAAGGTTCATACGAGGCTTACGGACGTCGAATCTTGATCGAATCAAGCTTGAAAGATAGCCAATTATCCAAGTACACATTCGGCCATAGCAAATAATAGTTCAAATAATTCAAGTAATTACATAACAAATTTATATTCTTAAATATAACAACATTTAAATGCTTATTGACTTACCTTGGATGTCGTCGACTGTTAAATCGGCTACTCGACCACTTTTGTCTTTCCCCGATCCAAATCTGATTTCTTTAATTCTTGATCTAAATATATTCAAATTAAGCTTATTTAAACACCATTCTATTCAATTTAGCCTAAAAACACATAAATGGGCAAACTACAATTTTGCCCCTAACATTTCAAATTTTTTACAATTTAGTCCTTTTTGCTCAAAACACAAAATACACAAAATTTGACTACACACCTTAAGGGCCGAGTATTCCTAGTGTCCATACAAACCTACACATTTCATTTGTTTCATATTTTAGTCCCTTAAAAATAGGGTTAATCCCCTTCTTTTACACCCTTAACTAAAACTAAAATTAACACTTGCCTCGATTGACAAATGTGGCTTAGCCCACTTATACCACCGACGAAGGTTGACTACAGTCTCTTTGATGGATATCTGCATTACAAACGGATTTTATTAAATAGGATTTGTTTAAATCTACACATGATAACTTACAGAATCACAGAAAGCATTCGGCCTACACTTTAGAATGCTAGCCTACATACTTACCTTTGATCGAGTGATGAGAGAAAGGTTTCGATGACTTTAATCTTACCTGAAAATTTTTCACTCCTCGAGGAATTGAACCGTCAGAGAATAGCTGTCAAGCCGAAAACACAATTGAAGAGATGAAGAGGGAGAGAAAGGCAATATTCGGCAAATAGTTAACCAAAAGGGGTGAAGGAAGAAGAGAAAATCAGAAGAAAAAACAATGCGAAACTGCGCAACACTATTCGGTCAAGGTTTGGGAAAGTAGAGGAAAGGGAAGAAACATCAAAGAGAGGAGGGGAAGAGAAAGGAGGATTCGGCAGGGGAAAAGAAAGAAAAATGCAAAAAGAAAAAAGTGAGAAGAGAAAAAATTGCCAAAAGAACCTACCACATTTGGCCAAAGAGAGGAAAAAAACCCAAAGGAGCAGTAAACCTCTCTTGGCCGAATTCTTGAGTGCTAGAGTCCAAATTCGGCACAAACTCCCTCCCCTCTCATCTCTTTGATTTTCTCCTAAAATCCCTCCTCAAACCTCTCCATGACCAGTTCAAACTCCATTCAAATTCTATTCAAACTCCCCTTAGCTGTGTTTCAGTCCAACTCCACTACCTACACAGCTCAAGCAGCAAAATAAACACTCCATTGTGCAACCCAGGACTTGAAGCTCAGACCTCCCAATTACACAACACGCCACCTTGCCACTAAACCACAAGCTCTTTTTGTGTCATAAAACAAGCACTATTATTTATAAGGCCTAAATGCCAGTGTCCAGATTCATATAAGAGCAAAACTAAAAATTCTGCAAAAGCCAAGACTTGAACCCAGGCTTCTCACACACTCCCAGAGCACTTAACCACTGAAGCAGATAGATATTTGTGTCACTTTCTTGCACAACTAAATATTTATGAGCAGTCTCCTAACTGTTCCCTTGTTCAAAACCTATTTCTTCTAGGCCCAAAATTCGGTGCGTTACAATTCGGCTGGACCTATTAAGCACATGAACCAAATTTAATTAAGCCATAATCAGCTGAACATAATTAAAACACAATTTTGACATATTAAATAAACACTAGACAAATTAAATAAACACTAAACATGACACATTAATAATCAGCTAAGACCTGGACATAATAAAAACATGTAATAAACTAAGACAAATTTAATTAAGCTAGGACACAATAAATTCGGCTAAGACAAAGCATATTAATAGCATGTAATAACATAAACATATTTATAAGCTGTATGAAATATTTAATTTATTCAAATATTAAAGTAATGAGCTAAAAGTAATAAAATGAGCTCAATGAGCTGAAATGAGCTAATGTGAGCTGAAGCGGGCTAAACTCAGCTTGCACCAAAGTGCACGGATTGCTCAAATTTTGGGCCCAAGCTTGTCCTTCGCCTTCAGGCTAAAATTCACTCCAAAATTGACTCGTTAAGGCTGCAACAGCCTCATGCATTGTCTTAGCTCGAGCTCGAGTCACAGGGCCTTTAGGGAGCTCAAGAGGACTAGAAAGTGAATTATGGGTCGCTAAAGGAATTGTTCATTCTTGCTTCACCATTTTATTACTCTTTGTCTTTATGATGATGATGATATTCTCGTGTGTCAAGCTATGAATAAGGTCTTGGAAAATTTTTCTTGGTTTAACCTTCATTGTGTCACTAATTTGTTTTATTCTTCTGTAGGTGACGATGTGAGATGGTACCCTCTTAAAGAGGGAGGGCCTGCAAATAATCTGATTTGTGATCTAGAAATTTTTTTTGAGCAAGTGGCCCGATTTGAGGACAAATCATTTTCAAGAGGGAGGGTATGATGCGATCTCGGTCGCATCATGTTTCGATACATCTCGACGACATCGAGATTGGCCTAAACTCGAGGGCCCAACTGCAAAATGAGATGTTTAATTTCAATTTGTTAATAAATTGAGTTGTTCGACTTTATTTTTAGTTAAGTTGCTTGAATAAATTACTCATCTTAGTTAATTGAGCTCATCTTAGTTAATAACTCATCTTAGATTAATAAATGAGTTGCTGGTCATTAATTCAACTCATCTTAGTTTTAATAATTGAGTTATTATTGAACTTCATTTAATAGATGCTTATTTAATTAATCTAGGAACTAGGATAATTTATTGATGCATGAGTTTAAGTTTAATTAATTATGCTTCATGTAATTAAACTAGTTGCTGGAATAATTGATGAATAAGTTTTAGTTCGTTTATTGAAGTTAAGTGTTTAATGTGTTTGAGTTTATTTAGTGTTTAATTGTGTTTAATAAGCTCATTTTAATGTGTTTTTTGCAGGAGTCTTTTCAAGTCATAACCGTTACAATTCAAGGCTGTTACAAATTAAATAAAGTGGCTGTTCAAGTCATTTTCAGTTACAAGCAAGGGGCTATTACAAAGAAGGTTTGATACGACCGTGGCTCGGGAACCAACCAAGGCTGCCGAAGAACCTTTGGAGCTTCCAACG
The DNA here is from genome assembly GCA_005393395.2 of Gossypium australe. Classification (NCBI taxonomy): domain Eukaryota; kingdom Viridiplantae; phylum Streptophyta; class Magnoliopsida; order Malvales; family Malvaceae; genus Gossypium; species Gossypium australe. The sequence goes on from CM016619.1 coordinate 62,825,702, forward strand.
GGTCCGATCACTCGTGCTCGTGCCAAGAGTTTCAAGGAAGGAGTTTCAACTTTTATAGATAGAATTTGGCGCAACACCATTGCTGGACAGCTTGAGAGTTCTTGGAACATCGAACCGAGCAAACCATGCAATCTCTTTCAAGCTCAGCTAGTTCAAAACTTAACTCAAGAAGCTCATCCTTAGCTTATTTGAGCTTGCGTTAATGTGCTGGAATTAATAATTAAAATTGCTGCTAGTTAAATTAGTTAATGAGTTTAAGTTAGTTAATTTGTTAAAATCTGGACATATTATTTTTTGTGTTAAATGTGTCTTTTTTTTTAATACATGCTTTAATTTGTCATAGCTAATGCATGTTATTAATTTGTCTAAGTCTATTGCATGCTTTAATGTGTCCTAGTATAGCCAAATTTAATTTAAGTAATTAAGTTGTCCTAGCTCAAACATATTTTAATTATGTCCCAAGGTGGCTGCCGAATTTAATGTGTCTTAGTGTCCTATTTTATTTTGTCTCAAACATGAATGTTGATTTAATTTGGTGCAGGTACATGGACATGGGACGGCATTAAATAGGTGGCTGTTGTTTGCTTTCTCCAAGCAACCCTTCATGTATAGCAAGGGACACTAGGGGGCTGTTGTTTCACTCTTCCAAGTTGATCATTCAGCTCACCAATGCATCTTTGAAAGCCCCACCAGCTGAAATGTTCCTGATACGCCCAGCCCGGGGCACCAATGTTTTACAACTTAAGAGCTCCGGTCAAAGCTGTGGAGCTATTGTGCACTTTGGTGCACGTCCAAAATGAGCTTGTTTTCAGCTCATTTGAGCTCACTCCAACTCATTGAGCTGAATTCTTAATTTAATGCTTAAATAAATTTAGCCTTTAAATTTATTTATTTTCCTACAGCAAATTAAAGTGTTCTAATAATTTAATCTGTGTCGAATTTAATTTGTCTAAGCCCAATTTAATTTGTCACATTTTATTACAGGTTTTTAAGTTGTTTTAATTATTAAATTAAATGTGCAGGTTTAAAAACAAGCATGTTGTGCCGAAATTAATATCATGTTGGTGCATGCTTGGGCGCCACATTAAGTGAGTTGTTGGTTCAGTTTTTCAAGGTTTTAAAGACAAGCATTCATGCATGGGGTGTCCTTAATGCAAGCATGCATGGAAAGTATTTAATGAGCTCCTGGAGAAGCATGCATGGGCATTAAAGAAGTTGTCGAATTCTTCTTTTCATGTGTGCCTTTTCGAGTAAAGAAATGGACAAAGAATTGAATGCTATTTCGTGTATAGCAAAAGGCACATGAAGGGCTGTTGTTTGTCCTTCCCAAAGCTGAACATTCGGCTGGCTTAAGCAAGGTGCATGGATAGCAATTAAAGGAGTTAAAACCGAATTAATTAGCAGCCTTTTTCACCTCCCCAAACATTGCTTCGTGAATGTCAAAAGGAAGCAGCATTTAAGGAGTTGCTGGGTTTTGTTTCTCCATGCATGGACAACATTTAAGAAGCATGCATCGTCAGATTTGAATGACCATTCGCGTTCCCAAGGTTGCCTAAAGAGCTGCATGCCTATTCGGATTTTCAAGGCAGCTTATTCAAGTTCCCAATGCCGAATTTAATGCAAAGATATGAATGAATTGGGTTCAATGCATGGGAGGGAACATGCACATCTAGCTACAACGAATTGAATGTTGATTATTGGTCTTCCAAATATTATTTCGGCCAAAGAGTAGTTGCAAATTAATCCTTGGTTGGCCAAAAATTTCATCAAGACATGTCCATTCAAGTCCTCCTAACATCCAATACATGCAGCCAAATTTCTTCTTCAAGAAGCAAGGCTTTTGGCGTCCCAAAGGCTGAACATGGACATGGCCATTAGCCTTCCAAATGCATTCATCTTACCAACTGAATTGCTCCATCTAAAAGCTACCCAATTGTCTTCCAATCAGCCAAATTTTGCCAAGGAGTTTAATGGTTTTTCTTCCAGATTTTTCCAGCATTTTCTAGCTGAATTAACTTAGTCTTTAAGCTATGTTAGTGACCATTAGGCTAGCTCTTTCCATAGGCCTATAAATACTTTTTATTTTCTTTTGTAATAGAACTTTTGATCCTTAATCATATTTTATGAACTTATGTTCTTGAGTGAGTTTATTCTCCTCTCAACTTTTCGTACAAGTTTCTTAGACTTATCAAGCTAAGCTTGTGGCATCTATCACTTGTTCTTTCATCGCCTTATACCATCGCTTCTTACTTTGTTAAGTAATGGGTTGTGGTCCATCTTCGAATTCCACCTTCCACCTTAAACAACATAGAAATCGGGGTGACACTTATTAGTGTTAAATCGTTTCTTCATTTAAGTTGTATTTTTCCATTACCATCCACCTATCATTACTTATTCTATCTTAAATTGAATCCCATCTCTTTCTTTCATCCTTAACTGAACCTATCCCTCTCATTGCCTAAATCAATTCCAACACTTATTCACTTCCGTTTCTAACTTAAATCCATTTCTAAAGGCAACCCTATTTCAAAGCTTCCGCAAACTTAATTATATTTTCTAATATTTGTCCCGAAGACTCAATTCCTCCTCGTAGACGATCAGGCAACTCATATACGACTCGACTCATCCCGAGACGAACTGTATCAGTTCCATTCACGCACAAGGGCTGCTCATTTCCTATTGTTCACACCTAGAAACTATTGGAGAAACCAAGATGACTTTAATAGAGTCCAAGCTATTTAGCTGATCAAGGAGCCACAATTAAAGCCAATTTCAAGCCCCTAGGCTGAACCTACATGCACCATTCAACTCCCAAGGCCTTGATATAGTCCCGGCTTCGAGATGAAATCGAGATGTATGCGTATTTGCCCGATCGTAAACAAGAAGTAAGATAGATGGAATAGGAAAGAATAAACGTAGTTGAAATTAGACTAAGTAAAGATTGAAGTAAGAGGGTATTGATATGATCCGCCTCGGGGTGAGTCGAGTCGTATGTGAAGTTGCCCAATCGTCTACGAGGGGTAATTGAAAAGTTGTCAGAAAATAGGTGAACTAAGGTTAAAGTTGCGGAAGCTGATCAAAAAGGTTAAGATTTGGATGGAAGATGGAGATAGGTTCGGTTAGGATGCAAACAAGGAAGATGAATATAGTGGATAGACTTGGGTTTAATAGAAATAATCAAAAGGATATATATTAAGATAGTTGGTGGAGATGAATAGAAGAACTTAAAGAAAGAATCGATTCAACACTAGGAAAGTGTCACCCCGGGTTCTATATTTGTTTAAGATGGAAAATGGAAGTCGATGATGGACCAAGACCCGTTATCTATAAAGATAAGAACCTATGGTATAAGTTGATGGGTGAGAAACGACAGGCACCCCAAGCAACGATTGATAAGTCGAAATCGATACTCGTACGAAAGATAGAGAGGAGAAAATCTCACTCATGAACAAAGTTCATAAAATATATTCAAGATCAAAAGTTCTTCCTTTTTACAAGCTAATAACAAGTATATATAGTGTTTTCATGTGGTTAGCTGAAGAGACAAATGAATTCAACTTTAATATGCATTTAAATGGCTGAAATAAAATCTAAAAACTCTTGAATTCCTCCAGCCAAATAACAACAACTTTATGACTCCTAATGAGCTGATTAAATGAATTTGAATGCTTTAAAAATGTCCCTTGAGCTGTCTTTGGCTAGCCGAAAAGTCTCCAGCAACTAATGGTGTTTTAAAAGGCTTAAATGTCCATCTTGAATGCTTTTAAAATATGTCCCTTGAGTTGTCATTGGCTAGCTGAAAAGTCTCCAGCAACTAAATAAAATTTTGTAACTCATGTGTGACCTTTAAGCTTCAAACAGTTATTGGAAGAAGAAGAGGTTGCTGCTGAAATTAATTGATGAATAATGCTTCCTTCAATTATCATAACAGTTCCCTTTTAATGTTGAATAATGCTTCCTTTATGTGTGTAACTGATTTTCACTTGAAAAGTCACATTAAACTCTTTGTAACATCCCATAAGTGTAAAAGAATTTGGACCTTGACCCACTATCAAAAAAGGATAGGAACCTTGGCATAAGGATAGATAACAAGGAAAGGTTGACGCCACTAGCTCGCTAAATAAGCCAACGAGTCCTAATCGAAATTGGAGAAAAATGCCTCACAAATTCGGCAGAGTAACATTAAGAATATTGCCAAAAGTTTTTTTACAACTGAAAGTAACATGCTATTTATAAGCTATAGGAGTTAGCCGAATAGGCATGCTTAAAAGCTAAGGAATATTCAGCCATAATTGGCTTAGATTAATCTAGAAAAAAAAACTCCTCACCTTGCTGTCCACGTTCAGCCATTGGAACACAAACAATCTTATTCTAGAAGGCTATGTGCAGCCGAATTTAATGGAAAGAAAAGGGGGGCTAAATGCACTTAAAAATTTGGCCTTGGGACTTGAATGATGAGCCTTGGAAATCCAATAGCCATGCATTGTTCTAGGCTGCTTTAGGGACGTGAATAGCCTTCCCCAAATTCCCATACCAGCCTTTAATTACTGCCCACGCATGGAGAAGCAAAACAACAACAAATTAAATTCGGCTCCTTTAATGCTTTGTCTTTTACATTCACGAAGCAACCAGCCTATTGATGGCTGCCGTCCAAAGCGCATTTGTGCAATAATAATCAATGGCGCTTGGAGATTTCAAAAGTCACGTTGGAAGCATAAACATCAGTTGAATGGTGTCCATGCATGCTGCCGCCCAAGCATTTAATAGCAACCAACACTTCCTTAAATTGTCGTCCCAAGCATGCTCCAACACTTCATTAAATTGTGTCTCATGAAGGCTGCCGCCCAAGCCATTAATGTCGTCCATAAAAAGCACCTACACATTAATAAATTCGGCACATTAGTTTAGAACACATTTAAATGATGTTTTGAGCTGGAACAAATTAATTCAAAGTTGGTTAAGACAAGTATTAATTTCAGCTGGAGCAATTAAATGGGCAGTACCTTTAAATTCGTCCTAACCTGAACATATTAAATATTTACCCATTAACTATGTAATAATTAAAGCATAAGCTAACTTTATTTAATTTGTCCAGAATTAAACTAATTATTATGTCCTAATTTATTTAATGTTTTCAGCTAAATTAATAACTAAGAACGAATAGCCTTAGTGAGCTCATCATGCACGCATGAGCTAGGATCGAGCTCGGAAACTTGAACTTGAGCTTGTAGGAGGGCGCGACATTGACTCCTTAGGTTGCCATCAGCTTGTTCGGATGGGCTAGCATCGACTTCATTCCACACTTGCTGAACTCTGAATTGCCTTGCACGAGCCCTTGTGATCGGCCCTTGGGGTAACACCATCGGGTCTTAGTTAGAACTAGGCTCATGATGGGGCATGCCCATATCATCCTCCCCCTCTTGAGAATGACTTTTCCTCAAGTCAGTACCTACATCAAAAGGGGTTAAGTCAGCCACATTGAAACTAGCACTGATGTTGTACTCACCTGGCAAATCGAGCTTATATGAATTCTCATTGATTCGCTCGACGATCTAGAAAGGACCATCTCCTCGTGGTGACAACTTGGATCTACGATGAGCCAGAAATCTTTCTTTTCTCATGTGCACCCAGACCCAGTCTCCGGGTTCAAAAATAACTTGCTTTCGCCCTTTGTTGGCTTGCTGTACATATTGTTCGATCCTAGCTTCAATATTCTCACGATCCTTTCGATGTAGTTCCTTGACATATTCTGCCTTTTTCCTAGCATCAGAATGAAAAAACCTATCGTCAGGTAAAGGTAATAAGTCAAAAGGAGTGATAGGATTAAACCTGTAAACAATCTCAAAAGGAGAAAACTTAGTAGCTGAATGGACGGATCGGTTATAAGCAAACTCGATGTGGGGTAAACAGTCTTCCCATGTCTTGAGATTCTTCCGCACCAACACTCGCAACAAAGTCGTTAAAACTCAGTTCACCACCTCAGTTTGTCCATCCATATGAGGATGACAAGTGGTCGAAAACATCAATTTAGTCCCGAGCTTTCCCCATAGAGTCTGCCAAAAATGACTTAGAAATTTTACGTCTCGATCGGATACAATCATCCTTGGGACTCCATGCAATCGAACAGTTTCCTTAAAAAATAAATTAGCAATGTGCACGACATCATTCTTAGCACAAGAAATAAAATGAGACATTTTAGAGAAACAGTCAACTACAACAAAGATTGAGTCATTCCCTATTTTAGATCTCGGTAATCCAAGGATGAAATCCATGGATACGTCGGCCCAAGGAATGTCCGAAATAGGAAGAGGCGTGTATAAACCATGAGGTTGAACTCGCGATTTAGCCTGTTTGCAGGCTATGCAACGTTCGCAGATCCGTTCAACATCCTTTCGCATCCTCGGCCAAAAGAAATGTTCTTGAAGGGTTGACATCGTTTTGTCTCTTCCGAAGTGACCCATAAGGCCACCACTATGTGCCTCCAACACAAGCAACTCACGAATAGAGCCTTGCGGTATACATAGCTTGTTCTCTTTGAAGAGAAACCCTTCGTACCTGTAAAATTTCTCAAAGGCACCATTTTCGCAAGCAGTGTATATATTCCCAAAATCATCATCATTAACATACAAGTCCTTCATATGATGGAAACCAAGCAGTTTAGAGTCAAGAAAAGTCAATAGAGTATACCTTCATGATAATGCATCAGCCACTACATTTTCTTTACCTTTCTTGTATTTAATTACGTACGAAAATGACTCTAAATACTCGATCCACTTCGCATGTATTTTGTTAAGCTTATGCTTGCCTTTGATGTATTTGAGTGCTTCATGATCTAAGTGAATAATGAACTCCTTCGGCCTTAAGTAATGTTGCCATGTTTCGAGTGATCTAATCAAGGCGTACATCTCCTTATCGTACACGGGATAGTTAAGGGCAGCTCCGCTCAATTTCTCGCTAAAATACGCCACCGGTCTTCCATCTTGAGTCAAAACAACTCGATCCCTAGACCTGAAGCATCACACTCAATTTCAAACGTTTTAGTAAAGTCAGGAAGGGATATAAAAGGGCTTTTACAAGACACTCTTTAATCAAACTAAAAGACCGTTCTTGCTCGTCCGACCAATGGAATGCTGAGTTCTTCTTAATTATGTTGGTTAAAGGGGCGGCTATCATGCTGAAATTGGGCACGAATCGACGGTAGAAGCTAGCCAATCCATGGAAACTCCGGACTTGACTGATAGTCGTTGGACGTGGCCATTCTTGGATGGCTCGTACCTTCTCTTGATCTACCTCCAGGCCTTTAGCACTCACAACATATCCTAGAAAAACAACTTTATCAGTACAAAACAAACACTTTTTAAGGTTAGCATACAATACCTCTTTTCGTAAGATTTTCAAGATCGCACGCAAATGTTGTACATGCTCCTCCAAGGATTTGCTGTACACTAAAATATCATCGAAGTAGACTGCACACGATTTACCAATGAACGCATGCAATACATGATTCATAAGTCGCATAAAAGTACTTGGGGTGTTCATAATCCCGAATGGCATTACCAACTATTCATACAACCCTAACTTTGTTTTGGAAGTCGTTTTCCATTCGTCACCTTCACACATTCTGATTTGGTGATAGCCACTCTTAAGATCGATTTTTGTAAAGATCCGCGCTCCACTTAACTCGTCGAGCATGTCATCGAGACGTGGTATCAGATGCCGATACTTAACAGTAATCTTATTGATGGCGTGACAATCGACACACATACGCCACAAAATCGTCTTTCTTAGGCACTAGCAAGACCGGCACCGCATAGGGACTTAGGCTCTCTCGGATATATCCCTTTTCTAATAACTCGGTAATTTGCTTTTGGAGCTCTTTCGTTTCTTCGGGATTACTCTGGTATGCGGGGCGATTGGGTAGAGCAACTCCGGGCACCAAGTCGATTTGGTGTTCTATACCTCGGATGGGAGGCAATCCACTCGGTATCTCTTCTAGAAAGATATCTTCGAATTCCTATATCAAAGACAACACAGAAGTAGGAAGTTTTTCGGGTAACTCGTTAATATTCAAAAACACTTCCTTATACAGAAGTACATACATCGGTTGTCTTAAGAACATTGCTCTCCGAACATCACTCGCCCTCTCAAAGACACTCATTTTTCCACTGTCTTTTTCGTCTCCATTTTTTTCTAACTCTTGCTTTCTTTCACTCTTTTTTGCATTTTTATTTTTCACTCGCTCATTTTTCTTGACTTTTTCTTTTATATTCTTTTCTTTCTCTCTTGCTAGGTCAATAGAAAGCTTGAGTTTTTTTTGGTCATCGAATACTTGTTTAGGGGTTAAGGGTGCTAACGTCATATTCCTTCAAGATGTTTGAAAGAATAACAATTGGTGTAGCCGCCGTGCCTCACCTTCGGTCGTACTGCCATGGCCATCCTAGGAGTAGATGGCCCACGTGCATCAGCACCACGTCACATAACACTTCATCGGAGTACTTCCCGATGCTAAAAGACACTAGGACTTGCTTTGTAACTTTCAACTCTCCGCCATCATTAAGCCACTGAAGCTTGTACGGATTCGGGTGCTTTGTGGTTGTCAAGCCTAGCTTTTCCACCATGAGGGTGCTTGCTACATTCGTACAACTCCCTCCATCGATGATAAGGCTACATACTTTTCCTTGAACTTGTGATACGGGCACGCTCGAGGCACCCACAATTTTCAAACTTATGGAGCTCGAACCAAAGTCCCAAGTGTCGTGGAGCTTGTGTGCATCTTGGTGCACTTTCAAATTGAGCCGGATTAGCTTATTCGAGCTCAATTTGAGCTCACTCGAGCTCACTTCAGCTCATTGAGCTGATTACATAAATTTGATGCTTTAAAATAAATTAAGCATTTATTTTATTTATTTTTCTACAGCCCATTAATGTGTCTAAATATTTTATTTAGTGTCTAAATTAATTTGTCTAAGCCTAAATTAATTTATCACATTTTATTACATGTTTTAAAGTTGTTTTAAAAGTTAAAATTAATGTGCAGTTTTTTTCATTAAAATACGGGTTGCCGAATTTCAATGTGTCCTAAAGGTGTCTTTAAGTTGTCCAAAACGTCCATTGATGTGTCCATAGCATATGTTTAATGTTATACATCTGATTTTGATTGATTTAATATGGATTCATGGTCTTTGTAGGTTCAGCCAAACCTTTGAGTAGCATTAAAGAAGATACATGCACCTAGGTGCAATGTATTTGGCCAATACTTCAATGAACCTTGGAGATGCATGGAAGGTTGGAAGCATGCACCATGGCAGACAGTTTTTGGCCATTCAAGACCACCATTCGGCTGGAAGAAAGCACAAGTACATGGATGAATTTATTGAGGGCTTTTAAACTGAAATTAAAATAAGACAGCAGGTCATTCATCTTCCAAGGGGCTGTTCATGCCATGCAAAGGTCAAGGGAATTTAAAGGCTGAATTAAACCATATGGGAGCTATTCAAAGTCATGTTTAAATGATGGAAATTATTCAAACAAAAGGTGCAGCTCACTACAATGTTTGGCCGAACCTAGACAAGTCTTTTCAGCTCCTTTGCTGTCCAATTCGTTCAGCTATTTTCTTCTCCATTAAGCTGACTTAAAAATGTCCCAAATGGTTGAATTTACACATCCAAGAGGGCTGCTCATTTCCATCTTTATTGCTGGACACTTTTCAGCCAAAAGAGGCCAAATTAAGAGCTCAATTATTGCATGGGACGCACCTAGCTACTGCATGCATTTTTCAAGTGGCCTAAAATTCATTCCCTCTTCTAGAAACATGGCTAATGACGTTCCCAAGGGCTGCACATGGACTTGGACGAATTTTGGGACAATTAACCTTCTAGAAACCCGTCAATTGGAGTGCCAATGCTGCAAAATACATTCAGCCGAATATTGCAAGCTTACAAGGCCACATTCATCCGAATTTTGCTAATCAAACTTAGAGATTTTATTCTAGATTTTTCCAGCAATTTATGGCTGAAATTAAACTTAGTTATTAAGTATTTTATGACCATTCATCTAGCCCTTTGATAGCCTATAAATAGTTGTTATTTTCATTTGTAAAGGTTAGACCTTTTTAGACTTTTATTATACTATATGGACTTTTGTTCATTGAGTGAGTTTATCTCCTCTTCAATTTCGTACGAGTTTCGTCTTTGACTTATCAAGCTTGCTTGTGGCGTCAAACATTTCTCTTCCATTCCCATATACCATTGGTTCCTACTTTATTAAGTAACGGGTCTTTGGTCCATCTTCGATTCCCATTTCCACCTTAAACGCTATAGAAACCGGGGTGACACCTTCGAGTGTTGAATCGTTTCTTGTTTAAGTCCTATTCTCCATTTCCACCAAACTAACACAATATCACCTATCCTTTATCCATCTTCTTTCTAAAACCGAACCTATCTTTCTCCTTATCCGAACCATTCCCACACTTAAACACCTCCATTTTTAACTTAATCCATCTTCTAAATAAATACATTAAAAGCTTCCGCAAACTTAGTTATCTTTCCATATGTTTTTCATTAATTCCCGAAGGCTTGAATTACTCCTCGTAGATAATTGGGCAACTCGCATACATTTCGGCTCTTCTCGAGGCGGACTGTATCATCTGGTATCAAAGCTATTAAAATGAGGAACGCGACGACAATCGAGGGCCAAGATTAGGTTCGTAAGTTGAAAAAAAGTTAAAAAAATCGAAAAAAAGTTGTATTTTATTTTCGTTGTATTTAGCATATATTGTATTTGAAGTGAAAAAAAAAGAAAAAGAAAAATTCAAAAAAAAAGTGTTCGGAAATTTTTGAAAGTTTGCAATTTTGTTCATTGTCTACTCTGTTCCCGATTTTAAAGCCACTTCTCTAGCCTCATCTTCCTACCCCGATCCCCTTTTTCTTTTGTTTAGCCTACCCAATACCAAAATTGTCTTTTGTTTAGCCTCCCCTATACCCGACATCAATCCCTTGTTACCCACATTGAAACCGACCCTCAAGCCGCAATAAGTCTTTCAAAACAAAGTACGAACTTGCGAGAGTGAGAGAGAGCGGTAAAAGGAACGAGTGCTTACGTTAGAGAAAGAGCCATATTCGAGTGAAACACGAATGTGAGCGAATTTTTCTTCCGAGTGACTTGTGAGGTTTTGTGGTAAGGTACTTCAATTTTTCTGTTTAATTTTTTTTCTCTTTAACAATATTTCTTTTCAGCAATAAATATGTTTAAAGAAGAACTCTCTGCTGATGATTTACAATTCTTGGTGAATGAAATGGACCGAATGCTCGAGAAGAAGCTAAGTCCCATACAAAAGCGTTTGGACCGAGCGGAGGAAAATGTTCGACGAAAGCACACTACAACGAGTCGAGAAACAAATGGCGACCCTCTCGGAGACCTACCTTCGATGAAAACCCGAGAAAAGAACTCCGTCATGATTCCCATCCATCATCAACTTCAAGATCAAGAGATTTCTATCAAGATTCCTCTCCATCAAGAAGTTCATTATTCGATGATTATGTGAGAAAGGATTACCATCGAGATTCATATTCAAGGCGAAGCAAAGCGAGTTATGAGTGTAAAGCCTATTACGAAGATGAATATGCAAGCACGAGTTATTCGTCTTATGATTCCAAGATGTCACACACGAAGCATCTTCCACAAAGAAATGATCGAGATATATATGAAAACATTGCCTCGATCCTTGAGTCAAATCCTTCTCTTTTCGACTCTTTCAAACCATCCACTTGTTGTAATCAAATGAAAAGGAAAAATCAAATGAAAAAGAAAATAAAGAAAAAGAGTGTGAAAAAGAAGAAAAAGAATTTGAAAGAGAAAAAGAAATTGAAAAAGAGTTCGAGAGAAAAGAAAACAAAAATGAGAGAGAAGAAATCGAGATTGAGAGAAAAAGAGAAAAAGAAGAAAATAAGATTGAAAAAGCAAGAAAAGAAATTGAGATTGAAAAAGAAAAAGATCTTGAACAAGAAACGAGAGAACGAGATGAACGAGAAAAAGAGAGTGATTTTTCAACTAATCCTCTTGAAATCTATTCTTCTTCTGTTTCTACTTTTCAGGTTTCCGGCAAACCTCATGATGACATCCAACTTCAGTACCTTCCCGAAGAAAGACGTTTACTTTGATTGAAAAAGGTGAAGTTAACCACACGAGAAGGAAGGTAAGGAAGGTAAGTACTTTGAAGAGTTTCAATCTCCACCGAATCTTTCTAATGTTTGTGAACATGTGGATAATATCATCCTTTTCCATCCCTCGATTCAATTTGAAAACTTAAATGATGGTAAGACGAATATATTTCATCATTGTGCTGCAAAGAAAGAAAGTGGAGTAACGAATGTTCAAGACTTGATAAGGTATGATGATGACTTTTCTTTTAATTCCAATTTGTTTGATTGTGGATATTATGAGATTTGTTCATTGTCCAATACAGAATCTTTGAGTTTTTGTAAATCAGTTTTGAAACATGTCAAGAGTTTTGATCGTTCAATTTTGAGTTTGCACAATTCTTATTGGTCTAACATGTTTGATTTTTCGAAACCAATGTCTCATCTTGACTTAAATAAGCAAACACATGCTTTTAAACCGGGCATTTGTTCAGATTTGTTTTGTGGAAAACTCAAGTATCATCTGGTATGTTTGAAAGATTCCCATCGTTTTGATACTTGGCTTCTGAATAAGTTTCGATTACACTACAATCCCGAGAAAAGAAGGTTTGTGTTGCTCAACCATGGTATGACTAATCTTTGTCTTTCTACGCATAAAGGTAAGTCTTCTGAAACTGTTGATGCTTTGTTGCTATCTTTGGATCGTGATAAGCTTTGCGTTGCTGATTTCATTTTTGCCAAAATTTAGATCATGTTATGAATAATTGTTCTACGTTGCTTATTTGTAATTTAACTGTTTTGATGAATGATAATAGGATTCTTGAGTTTCACTATTTTAATAATTTCTGTGTGAAAGAATCCACATTGCGCCACAAGTGTGACAAATTTGAAAATTTTGAGATGCCTTTGTTTTCTTCGGTGGTTGTTCGGACACATGATGTTGATTTCATTTCTGTAAAACATTTAGATCCTGATATATTCAAATGTTCCATTTTGCCTATTGATGGTCTATCTGTTTTAATGATTGACAAAAAGATTCTTGTGTTCGATACTTGTTACAATTCATGTGCGAGTGGTTCCTTATTTCGTACAAAGCAAGGTTTGGATGTTCAACTTCATGTGCCATATGTGTTATCTCAACTACTTGCTTGTGACGATTATATCTATCACTTGATGAGTTATTCGAATGTTGGTTTTGACTCGTGGAATCCATTTGAATCGAATGCATGTGATGCGATCCTGGTCGCATCATGGTTCGACTCTTTCCGATGCCATCGAAAGTGGCCTAAGCTCGAGGGGCCAAAGTGCAAAATGAAGCTAATTCCAGCTCATTTTCAGCTCAACTAAACTCCTTTTCTATGTGGTTCAGTTCACATGAGTTCATCTCAGCTCATTGAGATTGGTTTAAGTTCACATTCAGTTCATTTAGTTTGTGTTTAGCTTAATTTAATTCATGCATTTTTAATTTGCTGGGTACAAACTTTTAAATTATATATTAGCTTTAAATAAAGGTGTTTAGTTTAAATAGATAAGTTGTGTTTAATAAGAGGCTTATTAATTAATCTAGTTACTAGGATGTTTTTAATGAAGTATGAGTTTAAGTTAGTTTAATTCTACTTCTATAAATTAACTAGTTGCTGCATTAATTGAAGTCTTAACTTTTAGTTCATTTAATAAAGTGTTTAAGTTAGTTTAATTTTGCTTCCATAAATTAATTAGTTGTTGCATTAATTAAAGTCTTAACTTCTAGTTCATTTATTAAGTCAAGAGTTTAATGTGTTGAGTTAAATTAGTTTCTTTAATAAGTGTTTAATGTGTTTAAGTTAAATTAGTGTTTAATAATTGATTAAATGTGGTTAATATGTCTGTTTAATGTGTTTGAATGTAGGAAACCTTTCAGCTGGAAACCGTTACACTTATGGGATGTTACAAAGAGTTTAATGTGACTTTTCAAGTGAAAATCAGTTACACACATAAAGGAAGCATTATTCAACATTAAAAGGGAGCTATTATGATAATTGAAGGAAGCATTATTCATCAATTAATTTCAGCAGCAACCTCTTCTTCTTCCAATAGCCGTTTGAAGCTTAAAGGTCACACATGAGTTACAAATTTTTATTTAGTTGCTGGAGACTTTTCAGCTAGCCAAGGACAACTCAAGGGACATATTTTAAAAGCATTCAAGATAGACATTTAAGCCTTTTAAAACACCATTAGTTGCTAGAGAATTTTTGGCTAGCCAAAGGCAACTCAAAGGACATTTTTAAAGCATTCAAATTCATTTAAATCAGCTCATTAGGAGTCATAAAGTTGCTGTTATTTGGCTGGAGGAATTCAAGAGTTTTTAGATTTTATTTCAGCCTTTTAAATGCATATTAAAGCTGAATTCATTTGACTCTTCAGCTAACCACATGTAAATACTATATAAACTTGTTATTAGCTTGTAAAAAAAAAAGACTTTTGATCCTTGAATATATTTTATGAACTTTGTTCATCGAGTGAGATTTTCTCCTCTCTATCTTTCGTACGAGTTTCGATTCTGACTTATCAAGCATTGCTTATGCCGTCAGTCGTTTCTCTTGCATTCAATTATACCATTGGTTCCTACTTTGTTAAGTAACGGGTCATTGGTCCATCTTCGATTCCATCTTCCACCTTAAACTATTATAGAAACCGGGGTGATACTGATATAATGTTGAATCGTTTCTTTGTTTAAGTTCGTTAATCCATTTCCACCAAAATATCACCTATCTTTTATCCATCTTCCTTCATCTTAAAACCAAACCTATCGTCTAAACCGTCCCCATCATTTCTCAAACCTCCATTCCTAACTTAATCCATTTCTTAAAACAAATTCACTTAGAAGCTTCCGCAACTTTTCCAAATTTTCTTATAATTTCTCGAAAGGCTTGTTTCCTCTTCGTAGACGATTGGGCAACTCAAATACGTTTCGACTTATCCCGAGACGGATCGTACCATTTGGAATTAGAGCTAGAAAATGAGGAGCTACGACGAACATCGTAAATCTGGAGTAAGTACGTAAATTCAAACAAAAAAATTTGAAAAAATATTAAAAAATACGAAAAAATAGAAGCAAAAAAAAGTGTGAGAAGTTTTGCAAGTCTTGTTTGCTTTCATTCTCTTCTACTATTCCTGATCATTGAGATTAGATTTTGCCCCACTCCGTCAAAACCACAACGCCTCACACACCCAAAATTTTTTTCTCTTTACCTTTAGCCTACCCGATACCCAAAATTTTCTTTTATTCAGCCTCCCCTATACCCGATATCAATATCCCTTGTTACCCATTTTGAAGCTGACCCTCAAGCCACACATAAGTCTTCGAAATGAAGTACGAATTTACGAGAGCGAGAAAGAGCGATAAAAGGCACGAGTGTACTCAATAGAGAAAAAGCCTTATACGAGTGAAACACGAGTGTGAGCGATTTTTCTTTGCGAGTGCCTTGTGAGAATTTTATGGTGAGGATTTAATTTTCTATTTTATTCTTTTTGAAATTCTTTCTTTTCAGAAAATAAAAATGAATCAAGAAGTGTTCTCAGAGTCTGACTATCAATTCTTGTTGAACGGAATGCAAAGAGTCATGAATACCAAGTTTGACAAGTTGTATAAGTGATTGGATAGAATCAGGGAACGAGACCGGCAAGAGCGACTTTCTTCAAGTCGAAGGACAGAGCCAAGGTCGTCTCAAAGATACACTTTCGAAGAACATTCGAGAAGAGTTTGCGACCGAGATTCTTATTCCTCAAGGAGTTCAAGACGGTATGAATTAAACCACGAATTTGAGACTTTTCAAAGTTACCAACGAGGAAGTGAATGTGGTTCATATGCGTCCAAGTATTCCTCTATGAAAGATCGTTCTCGAAGTGATTCAAATCATTCGACGAGGAATTCAAGGCTAAACAAAGCGACTAAAGAGTGTGAAGCTTATCATGAAGATGAATACACAAGCATGAGTTATTCGTCTTATGATCCCAAGATGTCATGCACGAAGCATCTTCCACAAAGAATTGATCGTGATATCTATGAGAACATTGCCTCAATCTTAGATTCAAGTCCTTGTATTTTTGATTCTTTTGAAACATCTTTTTATTGTAATAAAAGAGAAAAAGAAAAAGAATGTACAAAAGAAAAAGAAAAGAAAAATGAGAGAAAAGAAAATAAAAATGAAAAAGAATTTGAGAGTGAAGAAAAAGAGCTGAAAAAGAAAATGAAGAAAGAAAAATTGAAAAAGAAATTGAGAAAAAAATTGAGACAGAAAAAGAGTTGGAAAAAGATGAGCCAGAAAAAGAGAGTAATTTTTCAACTAACCCTCTTGAAATTTGCTCTTCATATGTTTCTTCATTTCAGGCTCCCGATATATCGAGTGACGAATGCCAACTTCAATACCTCTCGGAAGAACGACGTTTTCATTTGATTGAAAAAGGTAATGAAGGTAAGGAAGTAAGTGTTTTGAATCGATTCCATCTCCACCGAATTCGTCTAATGATTGTGACCATGTAAATGATATCGTCATTTGCCATCCCTCGATCTTATGTGATATTTTAAATGATGGTAATACGAGTTTATCTCATGAAAATCATTGCGTTGCAAAGTATGAAGGTGGAGTAACGTCTATTCGACAAGTGCAAGACTCAAGTAAGTATGACGATGAATTTTCTCTTAATCCCAACTTGTTTGATTGTGGTTATTACGAAATCAGTTCATTGTCTAATACAGAAACTTTGAGTTTTTGTAAATCGATTTTGAAACATATAAAGAGTTTTGATTGCTCGATCTTGAATGTGCATAATTCTTATTGGTTTAACATGTTTGATGTTTCGAAACCCTTGTCACATCTTGAGTTTAATAAACAAAATCATGTCTTGTTGGAAAATTAAGCAACGACAATTGTGTTTGAAGAATTACAATCATTTTGATACTTGGTTTTTGATTAAGGTTACGAAATTTGCCCATTTTGTGTTCAATTTTTATTCGCTCCTTAAACAAATTCTATGGTTCCACTTGAAATTCACATTCCATTTGAAAAGTGCTGAATCAAAAGCGAGGCTTCAACTGCATTATCTTTCCGAAGAGAGAAGGTTTGTATTGCTTGACCATGGTAAGACTGATCTTTTTCTTTCTGACTGTAAAGGTAAGTCTTCTGAACTTGTTGACACCTTTGTGATCTTTTTGAAAAGTGACGAGCTTTGCGTTGATGGACTAGTTTTTATAAAACATTTAGATCATGTTATGATTAATTGTTCTATTTTGCCTGTTTGTGATCTATCTGTTTCGTTGAATGATGATAGGATTCTTGAGTTTGATAATTTTGATAATTTTCGTGTGAAAGAATCCATATTGCATCACATGTGTGATCCATGTAAAATTTTTGAGATGTCTTTGTTCTCTTTCGTTGTTGATAGAACACATGATGCTGATTTTCATCATTTAGATCATGAATGTTTGAACGTCCTATCCTGTTTAATGATGGTCTACTTGTTCATCACACCCTTGAAAAAATGTTTTAACCCAGTGCGAAAAACAAGACACTCGGTTCTCCTTCCGCCCCGCTTTTGGCATTAAATTAAGAAGGAGCCGTCGGTATATGTAGGACTTTCAGCCTTCAAGAAAAATGGCACTAGCTGGCTCGCCCCTATCCCTAAAGGGCAGAAGGGGCCCTTACTCGGCCTATTAAGCCCCTAACTCAAATAAGTAAAAAGAAAACGGACTAAAGCATGGAATGTGCAGGAGTGATCGCTCCTTTGAGGTATGATGACTCGTAATTTCGGCCAAGGGTTTTGGATGTGGATTTACGTAGTTAAGGTCGAATCTGACTTTTGGCGTGTAGGGTCTTGATTATTCAACGAACAAGGGAAATTTTAGAGCTTCGGTAGACATGGTATGAGGTTATTGACATTCGGCCAAGGGCCATTTTGGTATCTATGTCTGACCGATTTATGCACTTTGATTTTAGGGGGTAAATCGGCTATGAAACCAGAAGTTTTCGAGATTTCAAGTCACGTTAGTTCGTATTAATAAAGGTTCGGCCTAAGGCCCTGTTTTATTACGTTATGACCGATCCCTTGGATTTGTTAGTTAATCAAATGAGACCCCTAAATACTGATCTATGATGGTCGAATATAGGAGCATTACGAGGACAAGTTCGAGACTTCTGTAATATCGCATAGACACGGGATTTGCTAGTTAAATCTTCGATTAAATAGGTGTGTAAGCTCTTACACACTTTATTAGTATAAACTGTTATTTGATGATATTAATAACCTCTCATGTGGTAATTTTGCCTAGTGGGCATAGGCTTGGTTTTCGGGTAAGTCCCCTATTACTCGATTTACGATGTATGTTGTATATGCCATCATATGCTATGAAATGCTATGCTATATACGATTGCATGATATATGGGATCATGATACTTGTGATGTGAGCATAATGATGGTGGGTTTGATGAGAGGGAGTAATATTCGTGTCGACGGACACCAGTGTTTTGGTAACACATTGTGACTACGGTCACCAGAGGTTTGGTACCTCCAGAGGTTTGGCACCTCATAGCGTCTCGTCCCTGTGGCTTAGTGCCACCGTGGGTTGGCCCCACATTTGAGATACGGGATCGACGCCAGTGATTTGGTATCACACGATGGGTTGGCCCCATCATTTGATTGTGACTTCGGGTCACCAGTGGTTTGGCACCACACGTATTGACGGATATCGTGACTATAAGTCACCAGTGGTTTGGCACCACCAGTGGTTTGGTACTACACGGGGTAGAAAAAGGAGCATGGATGGCTAGGTCGGGTTGCATAATTGCATGTTATACTAATATCTTGTGTATGAGTGTTATTTCCGGGTTGGGGATTTACACACTAAGTCTTGATGACTCACCCCTTCCCATCTCATCTTGCAGGTGAGTAGAGCGCGGATGCGGAGCCGGGGAGAGCTCGAGGCGGCCATGTTTGTTTTGTGGACTTCAAATTTTGCCCCGTTTTAAGTTTATTATTCACTAAAATTCGATTGGGTTGTAATATGGTCGCTTATTATTATCTTGGATGTTTAGGTAGTTGTTTTTGCTTTATTATATAACTGATGAATTTATGAACTGCCAAGCAAATCGGTTAAAGATAACGTTTTCAAAATAAGTACTCGTAGGCGTTTTCAAAAAATGTTATTATCGGGTAACAAATTTCCTAAGTTATCGACGACTCTAATTTTTAAAACCTAAGGGATTAAACGGTTTCAAAGGAAACAGGAAAAGTTTTCAACTCAATCGTATTTATCAAACCAACCCACCTAAGTTTTAGTAAACACCATTTTATTACCCCAACAAAGTGAAAATTTCCATTAAACTTTTCAAAACGTTTTTACTCCGTGACATACCAGATCCGGTCAAGGCTTGTGGGCCGGGTTTGGGGTGTTACAAGTTGGTATCAGAGCACGGTTCAAAAACTCGGCTGTGAGGGCCTAAGACCTAAAAATGTTTTTGCTAGATAGGCTTTTGAAAACCCCTTTGAAAATGATTTTGGTTGAACAACATGGCGTCGAGTCTCCGGCACCAATCCGCTCGTGTAAGTATTTCTAATCTATGTGTGAATGATTATCTGTAAATGGGTAGAAAATGGGACGTAGATAGTACGAAAGGTATATGAACCCTAGGGCTAGTTTACCCCGAACAATCGCATAAGATTTATAATTGCCTAATTAAACAAACCCATGACTAAGTCACCGAGTTAGGGTGTGGTAACCCTTGTACGCATGTCTAGGATTGGATCCGGAAGAGCTTGGTATTTAAGCGGTCCTAGTGACTCACCTCCTCTTCGCGGGAATCCTACCTGGTGCGTAGCTTCGGTTCACCCAAACCGTGAGGACTTGTTCGTGGGCTAAACCCTATTATTAAAACCCGAAAGGCAATTAGCCGCATTTCTATAAAAACTCTAGTTTTAAAGACTTCCCTCAAACTTGTAAGATTTATATTACAAAATTCTCTTGATTTATGGACATTTTAAATACCCTTAGTGGTAAATTACAAAAATACCCCTAGTTTTAAAATCTACTAAGCTACTCCAAAATTTTAACAAAATTCTCTTATACCCAAAATCCCTAAATTGCAAAATGTCAAAAATGTCGTGATTTTGGAAAATTACGAAATTACCCCTAATTTTTACCAAAATGACCCTGATTTTCAAAGTTTTTGCAACACTACCAATTTGGGAAGACAATTTTTCAAAAAGAACCCCCAAGTTTTGCAAATTTTTCCCTTGATTTGTCGAGATTTACAAACTTACCTTGTTTTATTACCAAAATACCCCTGTAAGGTAAATGACTAAAATACCCCCGGGTTAAGAATTGGTCAAAGAGAGTGATGGAATAAGTGAATATGTATCTTTGAATTACAATAGAAGACTTGAAACTTGTTTGATCGAAAGAACAACTTCTTAACTTTGCCCATAAAATTCTTTGCTATTAATCAGTGGAACATTGGCTAACTCATAAAACTTTTTAAGACAGATCGCGCTATAAGAAATGAGTTCTAGAGGTCGCGGCCGTCGGGGATGCGGTAGAGGCCGGATGGCCATGACAGAACCAGTTAGGTCGGGCCAAGGATCGGATAATGAGATACCACCTCCACCACCACCCCAACTTTTGGTGATGGACATCAGGATCAGACGGGGGGCGAGTCGGTATCGCAGGCTATGCTGCGTGTTTTAGAAATGATGGCTGAGACCAGTAGAGGTACAGGAGCTCGGAAGTCTGTATCTGAGCGGCTCCGATCCAACGGAGCTGAAGTATTTCGGGGTGTGGCAGGTGTCGCACCCAGTACTGCCGAATATTGGTTAGAATCGACCGAGAGGATCTGGACGATCTCGATTTAACAAATGAGGAGAAGCTGAAAGGAGCGGTGTCGCTTCTAAAAGACGAGTCATACCAGTGGTGGCTCACGGTTCGAGACGGTGCTACAGCAGACGACCTTACTTGGGAATACTTCAAAGCTACTTATCAGAAGAAGTATGTGGGCACCAGTTACACTGATACTCAGAGGAAAACCTTTCTGGGACTGGTACAAGGAAATAAGTCGGTATCTGAGTATGAGGCAGAATTCCTGAGGCTGAGCCGCTATGCTCGGGGAGTTGTGTCAACTGAGCATGATCGTTGCGTCCGTTTTGAAGACGGACTTAGGGATGACTTAAGGCTGTTGATTGCTCCACAACAGGTACGTGAGTTTGCTGTTCTGGTAGAAAAGGCTAAGGTAGCCGAAAGGGTCCGGGAGTCTGTGAGGCAGAGCTATGATAGGAGCAAGCAGAAAAGAGGTGTTGGGTCGTCTGGATCGGGAAATAATGCACAAAAAAGGGCCAGGCAGAGTGGGCCAAATCAGGTTGGAAGGACCATGGCTACTAATCAGAGACCGGCTCAGTGTAATTGCTGTGGGAAGTCACATTGGGGAGGTTGTTACACCGGTGAGAGGGGTTGCTTTGAATGTGGATCTCCGGATCACCGTGTAAGGGATTGTCCTCGGAAGTTGGCAAGGAATCAGCCGGAGGGTCAGAACCGTACTCTAGCAAGGAATGTGGGACCATCACAGAGGGGTCGTGGTAATGGTAGAGGAGGCAATGGTCCTAATCGAGGTCGCGGAATTCAGGGCAGAGGAGCAGGCAACACAGAAGCTAGGCAGCCTGGCTTAGTCTACGCAGCGAGGCGTCGCGAGGAGGGTGACGCACCAGATGTCATCACCGGTACGTTCCTAATTTTTGGTCTTCCATATGTTGCTTTAATTGATGTGGGTTCGACGCATTCATACGTGGCTAGTAGTGTGGTAGAAACTATGAACTTGGATTTTGAGACTGCTTCTAGAGAGATGACTGTAATTAGTCCGCTAGGGCACTCTGTGGTAGTGAACAAGCTATATAGAGATATACCCCTAGAACTCCAAGGGGTAGTGTTTGTGGCTGATCTGATGGAACTGCCGTTTGGGGAGTTCGACCTAATTCTTGGAATGGACTGGCTGGTTAAGTATCAGGCAAGGTTGGATTGCGCTGTTAAGCGCATGATTCTAAAGACGGCTGAGGGCGATGAAGTGGTCATGATAGGTAACAGAAGAGATTATCTATCCAATGTAGTGTCCGCCTTGAAGGCCGAGAAGATGATCAAAAAAGGGTGTGAGGCGCTGCTGGTTCAAATTTATGCCTTGGAGGCTAAGGAGCCAGCAGTTGAGAAGGTCCGAACTGTAAGGGAATTCGCTGATGTGTTTCCAGAAGAACTCCCAGGTCTGCCTCCAGATCGGGAAGTTGAGTTCGGTATAGACTTGTTGCTCGGAACGGCACCTGTGTCTATAGCACCCTACCGGATGGCACCAAAGGAGTTGGTGGAGCTAAAAGCTCAAATTCAGGAGCTCTTGGATAGAGGGTTTATTCGACCTAGTATATCTCCGTGGGGAGCACCTGTGCTGTTTGTCAAAAAGAAAGACGGCTCAATGTGGATGTGTATCGACTACCGTCAGCTTAACAAGTTAACGATCAAAAACAAGTATCCGTTGCCTCGGATTGATGACCTGTTTGATCAACTGAAGGGTGCATCGGTGTTCTCGAAGATAGATCTTAGGTCGGGCTATCACCAACTTAAGGTGAAGGAGGCTGATGTGCACAAGACGGCATTTCGTACCCGGTATGGGCATTACGAGTTCTTAGTGATGCCGTTTGGGTTGACCAACGCGCCAGCAGCGTTCATGGACTTGATGAATAGGGTGTTTCAGCAATACTTAGATCAATTTTTCGTGGTGTTTATAGACGACATATTAGTTTACTCAAAGACGGAGGAGGAGCATGATAGGCATTTGCGTATAGTTCTACAAGTGCTGAGGGAGGAGCAGTTGTATGCCAAATTCAGTAAGTGCGAATTTTGGCTTAGAGAGGTGACTTTCTTAGGTCACGTGGTGTCAGCTGAAGGGATTAGAGTGGACCCATGCAAGGTTGAAACGGTATTGGATTGGAAACCGCCTAGGTCAGCGGCGGAAATTCGAAGTTTTCTGGGTCTGGCCGGGTACTATCGAAGATTTGTGGAAGGATTCTCTCTAATCGCAGCACCGTTGACTAAACTATTAAGGAAAGGAGTCCCATTCGTTTGGTCAGAGAAACAGCAAGAAAGTTTTGATAAGCTAAGAAAGATTCTGACGGAAGCTCCAGTTTTGGTACAGCCTGAGGCAGGGAAATTGTTCACGGTTTATTGTGATGCGTCCCATAATGGTTTGGGATGTGTATTGATGCAGGACGGGAAGGTAGTGGCCTATGCATCCCGTCAGCTAAGACCGCATGAGGTTAACTATCCTACCCATGACTTGGAGTTAGCGGCAGTGGTTTTTGCTTTGAAAATATGGAGGCACTACTTATATGGGGAGAAATCGATAGTCTACACGGATCATAAAAGTTTGAGGTATCTCTTGACTCAGAAGGACTTGAATCTAAGGCAGCGCCGATGGATTGAACTGTTGAAGGACTACGACTGTTCAATTGAGTACCATCCAGGCAAGGCTAACGTGGTGGCTGATGCGTTGAGCCGAAAGGTCGTGACAGACTTAAGGGCGATGTTTGCTCGTCTCAGTCTATATGACGATGGAAGTCTTTTGGCAGAGCTGCAAGTTAAGCCAACTTGGATCGAGGAGATCAAGGAAAAGCAATTAGGGGATGACGGTTTAAATACGCGGAGGTTGCAAGTTCAAGATGGCGGTTTGGAAGGGTATAGTTTGACTAGTGATGGGGTGATGTGTTTTCAAGGACGGCCTTGTATGCCGAATGATGTGGGCTTGAGGCAAAGAATTCTTCAGGATGCACATAGTAGCCCATACGCTATGCATCCTGGAGGTAGCAAGATGTATGGAGATTTACGGAAGCAGTTCTGGTGGCCAGGGTTGAAGCGTGAGGTGACTGAATTCGTGGGAAGGTGTCTCACGTGTCAGCGAGTAAAGGCTGAACATCAGTTGCCATCTGGGTTACTTCAACCCGTGAAGATTCCTCAGTGGAAATGGGAGAGGGTCACTATGGACTTCGTCAGTGGGCTACCCCTCACGCCCAGCAAGAAGGACGCAATTTGGGTGATTGTGGACCGTCTGACCAAGTCAGCTCATTTTATTCCAGTAAGAGTGGATTACTCGCTTCAGAAGTTAGCTAAGTTGTATGTGGCAGAGATAGTGAGGTTGCATGGGGTGCCAGTGTCGATCATCTCAGACAGAGACCCTAGATTTACGTCGAGGTTTTGGAGAGCGCTACATCAGGCTTTGGGTACACGGTTGGATTTCGGTAAGCATTCCATCCACAGTCTGACGGGCAGTCGGAAAGGGTTATCCAGATTTTAGAGGATATGCTAAGAGGCTGAGTTTTGGACTTCAGAGGAAGTTGGGAAGAGTTTTTGCCATTAGCTGAGTTCGCATACAACAATAGTTATCAGGCAAGCATTAAGATGGCACCTTATGAAGCGTTGTATGGTAGGAGGTGTCGCACGCCTACTTGCTGGACAGAGTTGGGTGAGCGACGGATGTTAGGACCGGAATTGGTTGCAGAAACTGAGGATAAGGTGAAGAAGATCCAAGCTCGGTTGAAAGAAGCCTCGGATAGGCAAAAGTCTTATGTTGATCTCAAGCGGAGGGACATAGAATTTGCCGTAGGAGACGAAGTTTTTCTGAAGGTCTCACCATGGAAGAAAGTGTTAAGATTTGGGAGAAAGGGCAAGTTAAGTCCAAGGTTCATTGGACCGTTTAAGGTGTTGAGACGAGTGGGACCAGTGGCTTATCAGCTCGAGTTACCTGCAGAACTAAGTCAGATTCATGATGTGTTCCATGTCTCCATGCTTAGACGCTATCGTTCTGATCCATCACACGTCTTGGCAGTTGAGGAAGTTGAGGTGAGTCCAGATTTGACGATGGAAGAGGAACCTGTGCAGATCCTAGATCGGGATGTGAAAGTTTTGCATAAGAAGTCAGTTCCTTTGGTGAAGGTCCTATGGCGGAATCATGGCGTGGAGGAAGCTACGTGGGAGCCCGAGGATGTGATGCAGCAGCAATACCCCCAACTCTTCTGACCCAGGTAATTTCGAGGACGAAATTATTTAAGGGGGTAGAACTGTAACATCCTGCACTAGGGTTGTTTGCAATGTATTTTATTTATTTCATGTTTGCTTAAGTAAATGCATGTGTTATGGTTTGGTCAGGAATCCCGAGTTAGTCGGGTATAGGGTTAAAAGGTTCTTTAAGTGCTTGGGATGAAAAGGGGCTAAGTGTATAAGCCTTATTATTAAATTAGGGCGAATATTGACACAAGGAATTGGCTGGCGGAGTGGCTAAGGGTGCTACTGGAGGGCTGCGGGTTGAGGTTGCGCGTTCGAATCCTAGGGGTAGCACATGTGCAGTTTTTCTTTTTTTTTTAGTGTTGTGAGCGGAGGAGTGATTAAAAGAAACTGTGACGAGTGCATGTCACAAGTAAACGCCTGGGCCGAGTGGCTAGAGGCGCTAGGGAAGGACTACGGCTTAGAGGTCCCGTGTTTGAGCCCTAGGAGCCGCGCTTAAGACGTTTTAAATTTTGCTAGTAGCGCTTAAAGCTAAAAGAGCCATCGAAGAAGACTTTAAAAAGAACTTGTGATGGGTACATGTCACAAATAGTGCCTTGGCGTAGTGATCAGGGGCGTAATGGTTCGTGGCAGCTCGGGGTCGTACGTTCGAGCACCGTTGGGGACGCGCGAGCACTTTTATTTTGCTTGGCGTTAAGGCAAAGGGGAAACCCAGGAAAGAAGGTTTAAAAGAAAGATGCGACGCAACCTTGACATGAAAGTCCAGTAGGTCGAGTGGCTGAGGCGCGGGAGTTTCTGCCCCAGGTCTCGGGTTCGAGACTCAAGGGCAGCGCTTGGATGAAATTGCTTCCCTTTTATTCTGGCGCAAATTTTGGTCTGTGCATGGGCACATGCACGCGTGGAGACCAAATTTGGTGGCCACCCTATTCCTTTTTGCTCAATTATTTATCATTTTGCTGCATGAGCATGGGGTAAAAAAAAATTCTCTCTTATTTTATTAGGAGCATGGGCATTATATACCTTGGGTTGCTTAATTTATATTAGATGTATGGGTTAATTTTCTTTTAATTTATTTGTTGGAAATAGAAAGAATATTATGGGAAATAATGCTCATGTTTGGGGGATTGAAAATAAGAAAAAGGGGAGGTATGGCCGGCCTTGAAGGTAGCCAAAAGCATAAGCCAAACTCCCTTAGCATGTTTTGTTTCCCATCCTTTGTGCATGCCGAAATTTTTGCTCTTCTTTCCCTCCTTGGTTTCTCTTGAAGTGGCCGGCTACTCCATCTTTTCCTCAAGGCTTGGCCGAATTTTGGGTGTTCATCTAGATGAAGAAAACGTCGGTAAGGGCAGTAAACTCTAGTGGTCTTAAGCCTTAGGCTTTGGCCGTAAGTGGGAGACTCCAAGGAGCTTAAGCTCGGTTTGAAGGAGCTCTAGGGAGTGTTTTCGGCGAGCTTATAATACCCTCTTTTCCTTTCATTTTTGTTGGCCGAACTTTCTGAGCTCTTTAACCTTGTCAAATTGCTTTCTTTTTCCATTGTAGTCCTAGCCGACATAGAGCATAGACCGAATCCACGAAAGGAGATGTATTTTCGAAGGTTGGTAAATATTTCCCTTTTTACTTCGGTTCCTTACCTCTCTTTTGATGGGCCGAAAGCATGAGTTCAAGCACTTCTAAGGGTTGGCCAAATGCCTTTAAACAATTCTTAGTGTCTCTTTTGAAGGTAGCCGAAGCTAAGGATCTTGAAGGTGTCTCTCGGGTCTCGCTCCTTTGAGGTATGATGACTCGTAATTTCAGCCAAGGGTTTTGGATGTGGATTTACGTAGTTAAGTTCGAATCTGACTTTTGGCGTGTAGGGTCTTGATTATTCAACGAACAAGGGAAATTTTAGAGCTTCGGTAGACAAGGTATGAGGTTATTGACATTCGGCCAAGGGCCATTTTGGTATCTATGTCTGACCGATTTATGCACTTTGATTTTAGGGGGTAATCGGCTATGAAACCAGAAGTTTTCGAGATTTCAAGTCACGTTAGTTCGTATTAATAAAGGTTCGGCCTAAGGCCCTGTTTTATTACGTTATGACCGATCCCTTGGATTTGTTAGTTAATCAAATGAGACCCCTAAATACTGATCTATGATGGTCGAATATAGGAGCATTACGAGGACAAGTTCGAGACTTCTGTAATATCGCATAGACACGGGATTTGCTAGTTAAATCTTCGATTAAATAGGTGTGTAAGCTCTTACACACTTTATTAGTATAAACTGTTATTTGATGATATTAATAACCTCTCATGTGGTAATTTTGCCTAGTGGGCATAGGCTTGGTTTTCGGGTAAGTCCCCTATTACTCGATTTACGATGTATGTTGTATATGCCATCATATGCTGTGAAATGCTATGCTATATACGATTGCATGATATATGGGATCATGATACTTGTGATGTGAGCATAATGATGGTGGGTTTGATGAGAGGGAGTAATATTCGTGTCGACGGACACCAGTGTTTTGGTAACACATTGTGACTATGGTCACCAGAGGTTTGGTACCTCCAGAGGTTTGGCACCTCATAGCGTCTCGTCCCTGTGGCTTAGTGCCACCGTGGGTTGGCCCCACATTTGAGATACGGGATCGACGCCAGTGATTTGGTATCACACGATGGGTTGGCCCCATCATTTGATTGTGACTTCGGGTCACCAGTGGTTTGGCACCACCAGTGGTTTGGCACCACACGTATTGACGGATATCGTGACTATAAGTCACCAGTGGTTTGGCACCACCAGTGGTTTGGTACCACACGGGGTAGAAAAAGGAGCATGGATGGCTAGGTCGGGTTGCATAATTGCATGTTATACTAATATCTTGTGTATGAGTGTTATTTCCGGGTTGGGGATTTACACACTGAGTCTTGATGACTCACCCCTTCCCATCTCATCTTGCAGGTGAGTAGAGCGCGGATGCGGAGCCGGGGAGAGCTCGAGGCGGCCATGTTTGTTTTGTGGACTTCAAATTTTGCCCCGTTTTAAGTTTATTATTCACTAAAATTCGATTGGGTTGTAATATGGTCGCTTATTATTATCTTGGATGTTTAGGTAGTTGTTTTTGCTTTATTATATAACTGATGAATTTATGAACTGCCAAGCAAATCGGTTAAAGATAACGTTTTCAAAATAAGTACTCGTAGGCGTTTTCAAAAAATGTTATTATCGGGTAACAAATTTTCCTAAGTTATCGACGACTCTAATGTTTTAAAACCTAAGGGATTAAACGGTTTCAAAGGAAACAGGAAAAGTTTTCAACTTAATCGTATTTATCAAACCAACCCACCTAAGTTTTAGTAAACACCATTTTATTACCCCAACAAAGTGAAAATTTCCATTAAACTTTTCAAAACGTTTTTACTCCGTGACATACCAGATCCGGTCAAGGCTTGTGGGCCGGGTTTGGGGTGTTACAGTTCCAACTTGTTTCTCTTGAAAATAGGCTCACTAAGGAATCCATACATATAAATTATAACCCATAATTCATTTTGTACAATTTTTCCAAAATAGATCAGTGAACCCCGAAGTTAATCAGAACCAGTCTCACTAAAATCAAGATATCTCAGAATATAAAATTCCTTTTCCTTCTCCGTTTCTTCCATATTAAAATAGACACAGTAAGCTTTAATTTGATATCTTATTCACTTTCTAATTCCCTTTCTCCTATTTTTAGTGATTTTTCAAAAACACGTAACTGCTTCTAACCGAAACTGTTTTATTACAAAATACGATTACCACTACGATCATACGCACGTCTTAGTGATCACGGATGTCGGTTTTCAGTTTTCTTCGGTATTTTGACCGATTCACAGAATATTTCATACAAACTTTCAGAGAAGTGTAAGATTACACACCATTTCAGATATGTATATGGAAGGGTATGAGATTACACACCTTATTCGGAATCCGTAACGCGATGCTCTCCGCGGCACCAAAAATTCGAGCCACTTCTTACGAGGGATAGGTTTTCAATTGAACCTTTGATAAAGTACTTCGAGACCTTGCAACCAGCATAAACTCTCTCATGGCAAGTCCCTAGACTCTCAACCATATTACAAATTAGTTCCCTCATTAGCTAGCTTAAGCTTTGGGGATTCCAAAAGTACAATTTTTTATCAAGCAAGATCATAATAATCACTTACTTGTGAGGAGAAATGTTTGCTGAAAATTTTGAGCTCCATAACCCTTATTTCTCTTCAATTTTCGGTGGATGAAGATGTAGGAATAGTGAAAAGATGATAACATCTTTATTCCTCTTATTCTATTCATTTAAAACACCTAACATCACCAACTTTTGACCAAAATAAATGCTCTTGTCCCTATATTATTTTCACCTATTCCATTACCTTTCAAATCCCATCATTATATTTTGTTTTCACCTATTCCATTACCTTTCAAATCCCATCATTATATTTTGTTTTCACCTACTCCATTATTTCAAATTCCATCATTATTATTTTCCCACTTCTTTATTATCCTTTTTCTTTTATTTCTTTCCTTTCTTTTTCCTTGTTTTCCTCCTTACCTTATCTTTTTAGTCATCATTTCATTTTTCTTTTATTTCTTTCCTTTAATAATGTCATGGTTGACACTTGGAAGAGCACACAAAAATAAATCCAAAATTTACAAAAGATGGGATTTGAACCTTTTCCCTCAAGGTACTTCACTTGATGCCATAACCTCCTTGCCATATGCTCATTTATGCTAGCAATTTACTCTTTTATTTCCATAAGCCTTGATGCCACTTACTATCTCTCCTTAATAGGCTTAAACACAAACTTTTACTCAGGCCCAACTTGAACTCGAACCTTCATAGAACCCCGTAACTTTCTAAAATCATCTTCTTAATAAGTCCAACTTGAAATAATTCCATTCTCTTGTTCTCAAAATTTTAAAAACACTCCTACGCCCAAGGCCCAATGGGCCCAATCCTACTAGGCCCAATTTAGGGATGTTACAACCCACTTGTGATTAAAGGCAAGAAATGTAAGGATTCTATGTTTATCGAATCAAGGTTGTACGATTTAAAAATTGCTCATAAAGATTTTGATAGGTCAATTTCTGATATGCCTCCATCATTTGATTTGATTAGTCCTTATTCATCACTTGATGACCCTGCTTTGAAAAGTGCCGTGAAAATTTTGTCTTGTGACACGTTTGATCCTTCTATTGGAATGGCTCACCCTAATTGAATTTTAGATGTGTTTGATAAAAACTTTGCACATACAAATTTTGGTTATATAAACTCTTTGAACTCATGTGTTAAATATGTCTATTTAAACATGCATGTTCATTTGGTTCGTGATAGATTTGAATCTTTGAATAGTTATATGTTCACCATGCCTTTGGTTGACATACATGTTAAAAGGCTTTCGCATGCAATGTTCAAACCATTTGATTTTGGCCTTCAAGATAAAACTTTGAATTTTTATATGAGATTCCCATATCTTGATCTGCATGACCTAGTAACTAGATTAATTAATGAAGCAACAATAAAATTAAATTCATTAAAAGAACTCAATTAATTAAACTAAGTTGAGTTGAATTATTGACCAGCAACCATTTATTGAACTAAGATGCTTAAATGCAAATATTTAAAATGCAAACTAAATGCAAAGCTGAAAATTAAATAAAGAGTTCAATTTAGTCAGATCGGTTCAACGAGCTGGAATTGAACTGAAATCAGTTTGTAATATGTTGTAAGGAAACTTTATTGAGCTGGTCCCAACTCGTTCTATTTCTTCAACCAAAACCTCGCCCCACAATTGGTTAACTAAGGCCGAAATGGCCTCCTTGAATTGCTTAGCTCGTGATCGCGTAATTGGTCCTTTAGGTAGCACCATTGAATCCTTACTCGAGTTAGATGCACTCCGGGGCGTGATCGTATCAGAAACTATTTGAATCATGATGTGTTTGATTGTAGTTTTTGGCCTAGTATTGATTCATTTGTGTTGGATTGTGACAATGGACATAATGTTATCACAAATCATGATAATAAGCAAATGATTGAAAGATGTTGGCCATGGTACACTTTGCATGTACAATCACATGAATTTCTGTTTTTGAATAAACATATTGAAAGGTTTTGGATGTGGATTAGTATGCTTAACTTTTTACAAATATTCATGACTAAGTATCCTTTTATCCAATTGAATCCACATGTTTGCATTAATGGAATAATGAAACTTTTCAATAAATTAAAGTATGTTTGCTTTGCCTAATTGAGAATATTGCCATATGATCTTTGGACTACATTCTATAAGAGCTATTTGGATTTGAATACTTTGCACTTGTCATTGTCAAAATTGATAAGTCATTTTGGCAAAATAAAATCAGTTTTTTGCTTAGCATTTGGTTTATCTTTAGGTTTTTGTTGTCTTAACCCACTATTACTTATCTATGATGGTGATGTACTTTCTTGTCTATTGACAAATCATCTCCAGGATTGTGTGATATCTTCCATTCCGTTCAATCGAGGAAAGCTGAACGAGAGGAAATATTTTCCAATAGAGGAACAACCCGACTTGAGGACAAGTCGCCTAAAAGAGGGGGGAATGATGCGAGCGCCCAACGAATCCCGTCAGTCAAGTCTCCTTAGTCAAGACTTGCATAGTTGGTAAGCTGATCCCAGTTCGTTTCCAGCTCCACGAGCTCCGTCCAGTTCAGATTCAGCTCATTTGAGCTTGAATCGGCTCAATACTTTAGTCTTTAATTATGTCTTGTTAATTAAATGCATCTTTAGTTAATGTCATGCATTATGTAACTCCCATGTTAGTATAAGCCTTTTTCATTAAACTAAGTCTTGCATTAAGTACTCATTTGTTTATTTAGTTTGCATTTCAAACTATGCATTTGAGCATCTTGGTTTAATTAATAAGTGCTTTTGTTGAACTTCATTTAATAAGTGTTGCTCTTAATTAATCTAGTTCCTAGGATTATTTATTGATGCATGAGTTAAGTTTATTTAATGATGTATCTTTAATTAACTAGTTGCTAGAATAATTGATGCATAGTTCATTTACATAAGTTAAGTATTAATGTGTGTTATGTTTAATAAGTGACTACATGTGTTTAATAAGCTCATTTTAATGTATTTATTGCAGGAGTCTTTTCAAGTCATAACCGTTACATTACAAGGGTTGTTACTCATTAAATAAAGTAACTTTTTAAGTCATTTTCGGTTACAAATGAAGTGGTTGTTACAAGGGATGTTTTATACATCATTTAAAGGAGGTTTAAGAAGCATTTAATCATCCAAATCAATTTTGGCAGCAACCTTTCCACTACCAGCCGTTTTTGCCATTTCAAGGGTTATTTCAAGCATTCAAACATCATTAAGAAGCTGATTAGGAAGATGGTGTCTAAGGGCTAACTCAAGAGTCATTTTTCAAGCTCTTAAAGTCATTCATTCAGCTGAATTAAAGAGAATTCAAGAATGGAGTTATTTGGCTCAAGAATGTGAAAAGACTTGAGTTAAATTTTAGCTTTTAATTGGCACATTAAGTTGAATGTTTGTGACCATTTAGCTAGCCTAATTTAGCACTATAAATAAGTGAAATCAGCCTTTGTAAAGGGGCTTTTGATCTTTTTGCTTAGTTTGAAAACATTATTGAACTTATACGAAATTTGTGAGATTTCTTCCTCTCATATTTTGTTGAAGAACTCGTTGGCTTATCTAGGTCATTAGTGGCGTCAACCTGCCTTCTTTTTTATCCTGAACTTATCACTATCAAATAGTGTGGCGTTCACCCTTATACCAAGGTTCCTACTTTGCTAAGTAGCGGGTCGAGGTTCTCCTATACTCCATCCGACCATCTTGAAAACTTATAAGCATTTGGGTTAATATTTTCTAATATTGTTCATGTTTGTTTTTGAGATCATTTTTAATTCCATTCCATCTTTTCATTTCATCATAATCGAACCATCCATTTCCCTTTCTATCCATTCTTTGTTATCCAACTTCCATTTTTATGTCCATAATTATATTCTCCAAAATTAAACCTATACATATTGTTCACAACTACAAACCCCTTTTTGAACCCTTAAATATAGCTTCCGCCATCATTTTACTAAGGATATCCTCTTAAAAAGAGCCGAATGATACTTTCTCGTAGACATCGGGCATCTTACATACGACTCGACTCACCCCGAGGTGGATCGTATCAGATTACAATGCTGCACACCTTTCCTTGAACAAGGAAAAGGGTATGGAACAAATTTTCTTGTTGGGCCTCGCTTGCAGAGCTTTGCGCATTAAGGCTCCGCTTTACGACGAGCATCTCGCCTTCAACAGCAAATTCTATCTCATCTTCATTATCGGATGGATTTTTGTCATCATCTTTGTTCTTGCCTATTTCTTCCTCCGATTCGATTTCGCCATTAGGAAGCATCACCATTGTGTTGCGGTTTTGGCATTGGCTCGCTATGTGCCCTCTTCTGATGTGAACCTGGTCGCATCATGGCTTGACTCTGTCTGACGCCATCGAGAGTGGCCTAAACTTGAGGTGCCCAAGTGCAAGATGAAACATCTCATAGGCCTGATTGATTGTTGGGTCAATGGTTTTAAGGACTTTTAATTTAATTAAGTTTTATTTAAATTAATAAGTTTGCATATTTTAATTTTAACTTGCACTTTGTGTTCTGCATTAAATAAAGTAATGCATTATGTAACTTTCATGTTAGTTTAGTATGCATCATAAATAATGACTTGCATTATGAAACTCCCATGGTAGTTTAAGTTTGCATTATTAAATTAAGTTTTGCATTAACTAAATCATTTGTTCATTTAGTTTGCATTTCAAACCATGCATTTAAGCATCTTAGTTTAATAAATGAGTTGCTGGACATTTATTCAACTCATCTTAGTTTAATTAATAAGTGTTTTTGTTGAATTTTACTTAATAAGTGTAGCTCCTAATTAATTTAGTTACTAGGATTATTTAGTGATGCATGAATTTAAGTTTATTTATTTATGCTTCTTTAATTAACTAGTTGCTGGAATAATTGATGCATATGTTTTAGTTCATTTACTTAGTGTGTGTTATGTTTAATAAGTGTTTAAATGTGTTTAATATGTTTGTTTTAATGTGATAGTTGCAGGTGTCTTTTCAATTGAAAACCGTTACATTCAAGGGCTGTTACAAATTGATTAAAGAGACTTTTCAAGTGAATTTCGGTTACATTCAAGGGGAAGCATTATTCTTCATTAAAAAGAGTTGTTATCAATCATTAAAGGGAGCATTATACATCATTAAATTCAGCAGTAGCCTCTTTCATCTTCCATAACCGATTGTTGATTAAAGTGATCACTTCATGAGTTAATTTTTCATTAAAGTTGCTGGTGTCCATTCGGTTGACCAATGGGATTTCAAAGGTTTTTTCTAAGCATTCAAGACCATTGATTTAGCTTAATTGAAGTGTATTGAAGGGTGGAGTTATTTAGTTTGGCATTCTAAGAGTTTTTGAGCTTTATTTCAGTTCATTATTAGCTCATTAAGTTGATCATATGTGACCATTCAGTTAGCCTCTTTTAACATTATAAATAGTTGTAATCAGCCTATTATAGGGGACTTTTTACATTATATTGAATGAAGTTATATCATTTTGTGAGATTTGATTCTCTCAAATTTCGTTTGAAGACTCGTTGGCTTATCTAGTCTCTAGTGGCGTCAACTCGTTTTCTTCTAACCGAACTTATCACTATTATATAGTGTGGCGTTCACCTTTATACCAAAGTTCCTACTTTTCTAAGTAGCGGGTCGAGGTTTCACTACTTCCATCATCCACCTTGAAGCTTATAAGTATTTGGGCCATTGCTCTTTAGTAGTGGTTCTTACTTGCTTTGAGTTTGTTCCCTTCCATTCCATCACTATCCTTTATTTTTGTTGCTAGCTAAATTTTCCATTTCTTCCTTGAACCTAAAATCCATTTCATTCCCATTCCATATACCATCCCTCCTTATTTTCAATAACTGAACCTATATATTATTCATTTCCATAAACCCATCTTTGAACTTTTCTTCATAGCTTTCGCCAATATTTACTTAAAGCATCATTATTAAACGAGCCGAATGATACTTTCTCGTAGACGATCGGGCAAACTCGCATACGACTCGACTCACCCCGAGGCGGATCGTATCATCTTCCTTGGCACTTAAAGCACTTAATGCCTCAGGATCAGGTTTGGACATTTTCAATGGTCTTACCTTTGCTAGATTCGGCCAAAAACTTGGTGGCCTTCACCGGCACCGCGGCTTCTTTTGCTTGATTCACCGAAGCATTCTTACTTGGGCCTTGGTTCTACTTAGGTGCACTAGAAATTGAATAGCCACGAACAACACCTTTCTTTTTGAGTTGCTTCTCGACTTTGATCGTCATATGCACCATGTCGACGATCTCCACGTAGTGTTGCAACTAGACAATGTTGGCTATCTCTCGGTTGAGTCCGGCCAAAAATCGCACCATAGTCGCCTCGCGATCTTCTTGCACATCCGCGCGAATCGTAGCGACTTCCATCTCTTTGTAACATTCCTCCACACTTTTCATCCCTTGGATGAGATTTTGGAGTTTTTGATACAACTCCCGGTGGTAGTATGAAGGGATAAATCTTCGCCGCATCAAGGCCTTCATCTCTGCCCAAGTGTTGATAGGACGCTCGCCATTTTGCCTTTGGCTTGTCATAAGTTGGTCCCATCAAATCATGGCATAATCGGAGAACTCGATAGCCGCCAACTTGACTTTCTTGGACTCAGAGTAGTTATGACATTCAAATACGAGTTCGATCTTCTTTTCCCACTCGAGGTAGGCTTCGAGACTCGAACGGCCTTGGAATAGGGAATTGACAACTTAATGCTTTTAAGGTCATCATCGAACCTCTCTTGATCTCGTTGGCCTCGGTTCCATAGCCTCTCCTCCATTCGCTTACATTGGAACCTTGATCGCTTTCGGGATCGCTTGGCTCATAAAATGCGTCATCTCGATCTAGTTGCCGTCCTAGGTTTCTCGAGGGGCTTTAAGGGAATTCTTTCTCGTTGGGCTCTTCCTTCCATGTGATCGAGTCTTTCGTGGATCAGCTTCAACTTTTGGTCAAATAGTTGCTCGACTTTGCGTAATAAAGCTTGTAGATTCAAGTCCGAGAAGTTCCGAACTGGCTGCCTTTCATTCCTGTCTGCTATATTTCTTTTGGGACTTCGGGACATAGAATATTAAAGCCTCACTACAAACCTCACAAGGTCACTAGCAAAGAAAAAAGTTCACTCCACTCGTGTTTACGCTCTCTTTTAAGGTTTTTTCTTCTCTCGAATGATCTCACACTCTCTTGCCTTTTACCACCCTTTCTCGCTCTCGCAATTTTGTATTTTATCTCGTATAAACCTATTCGCAGCTTTGGGGTCAGCTTTAAAATAGGTGTCAAGGGATAACGTATTGGATAGGGTAGGTTGAAACAAAAGAAGATTCTGTTTTAAGTGTGGCATTGGGGAGAAGGTGATGCGAACCTGGTCGCATCGTGTTACGACGCAACTCGACGCCATCGAGATTGGCCTAAGCTCGAGGGGCCTAAGTGCAAAATGAAGCTTCATTACAAGCTCATTCAGCTCCATAGGCGTTTCTTGCAATTTATTGCAAGCTGAACTTTAAATTTATTTTTAATTCATCTTAGTTTAATAATTAAGTTGTTGTACTTTAATTAAACTCATCTTAGTTTTAATAATTGTTTGTCATTTTTATTAAACTTCTTTTAGTTAAATAATTGCTGGAAATAAATGCTTAACTTAGTTTATTTAATTGTTGGAATAACATATTGTTAAATATGTTTATTACAGTTTATTAAATTAAGTTATGAGTTAAAGTAGTTCATTTATAAGTTTATTTACTAAGCTTATTACGTTTAGTGTGTTTAATGTGTTTTGTGATTAATATGTGTTTAAATGTGTTTAATATGTTTGTTTTAATGTGTTTGATTGCAGGTGACTAATCAGTTGGAAACCGTTACATTCAAGGGCTGTTACAAAGTGATTAATGTGACTTTTCAAGTAGAAATCGGTTACATATTATGACAATTAAAGGAAGCATTACACATCCTTTAAATTTGGCAGTAGCCTATTCTTCTTCCATGACCGTTTGTTGCTTAAATGATCACACCATGAGTTCAAAATTCCATTAAAGTTGTTGGTGACCATTCAGCTGCCAAGAGGGCATGAAACCAAGCATTCAAGCTCATTAAATCAGCTCATTTGGAGTAATAATTCATATTGATAGTTGTTGTTATTTGGCTTGGTGGAATTCAAGAGTTTTTACTTATAGATTAAGCTTTATTTCAGCCATTAAACAACACATTAAAGCTTAATTCATGTGACTTTTCAGCTAGCCTCATGTAAGCACTATAAATACTTTGTAATTAGCTTGTTTAGAAGACTTTTTGATACGATCCGCCTCGGGGTTGAGTCAAGTCGTATGTGAGATGCCCGATCGTCTACGAGGAGTAGTTAAGTCTTTGGAGAAGATAGTCAGATTGAGGCTAAGTTTGCGGAAGCTTTTGAAAATATTTCTTTTGGAGATGGCTTATGTTAGGAATGGAGGTTGAATAATGAGGAAAATAAGTTGGAGAAGGAAACAGATAGGTTCGGCTAAGAGAAAACAAAGAAGATGGGTATTGAAATGGTTCAATTTAGTAGGAGATAGTAAAGGTAGATAAAGATTGTAGGATAATAAAATGGAAATGGGGAAAGTGAACTTAAACTTAGAAATGATTCAACACTAAAAGTGTCACCCCGATTTCTATTTGGTTTAAGGTGGAAAGATGGAATTCGAAAATGGACCTCGACCCGTTACTTAACAAAGTAAGAACCGAAGGTATAAAAAGAAGGACGAATGCCACACTGGTTCGGTGATAAGTTCTAATGAAGAGAACGATTGGCGCCACAAGCAAGCTTGATAAATTAAACCGAAACTCGTACAAATTTAGAGAGGAGTGATCTCACTCTTTGAACAAAGTTCATAAAATTTGATAAAGATTCAAAAGTTTTAAAAGTTCTCCAAAAAGGCTTGTTTAAACATATTTATAAAGCTAGCATAAGCTATTCAAATGGTCACTTAATAAAGTGCTAATAAAGAGCTGCATTAAGGCTCAAAGACCTTTGAAATTCTTGGATCAATTAACTCCTCTCTTTAAGATGCTTTAATCAGCTGATTCAATGCCCTTGAATGCTTTGAAAATATCTCTTGGTTTCTCCTTTGGCTAGCTGAATAGACTCCAACAACTTAATAAAGTTTTTAAAGCATGAATTGACCATTAAAGTAGCAAAAACGTTTGGAGTAGTGGAAGGGTTGCTACTGAAATTTAAAGGAAGTGTAATACTCCTTTAAACTCTATTAATTGATGTATAAAGCCTCTTTTTGTAACAGCCCCCTCTTTTGTAACTGAAATCACTTGAAAAGCCACCTTATTGAATGTGTAACAGACTTTAAATTTAATGGTTGTAAGCTAAAAAATCACCTGCAATTAACATATGTAACCGACATATTAAACACATTTATTCAATGATTAAACTTAAAACAAATTAACAACTAGCTTAAATAAATGAACTAAAACTTAAGCATCATTTATTCCAGCAACTAGTTTAATTAAGTAAAGCATTATTAAATGAACTTAACTCATGCATCAATAAATTAACCTAGTAACTAGATTAATTAATGAAGCAACTATTAAATTAAATTCATTAAAAGAAACTCAATTAATTAAACTAAGATGAGTTGAAATGATGACCAGCAACTCCTTTATTAAACTAAGATGCTTAAATGCAAATATTTAAAATGCAAATTAAATGTAAAGCTAAAAAAAATTAAATAAAGAGTTCAATTTAGTTGGAACAGTACAAAAAGCTGGAATTGAGCTGAAATCGGTTTGCAATATGTTGCAAAGAAACTTTATTTTGCTGGTCCCAACTCGACCTATTTCTCCAACCAAAGCATCGCCCCACAATTGGTTAACTAAGGCTATGGCCTCTTTGAATTGCTTAGCTCGAGCTCGCGTAATTGGTCCTTGGAGCAGCACCATTGAATCCTTGCTCGAACTTGGTGCACTTCGGAGCACGATCGTATCATCCCCCCTCTTCGAAATGACTTGTCCTCAAGTCAAAATCTGCGTCAAAGGGGGTTAAATCCAAAACATTAAAAGTCGCACTAACGTTAAATTCACCAGGCAAATTGAGTTTATAAGAGTTCTCATTTATGCGCTCCAGAATTTGGAAAGGATCGTCTCCACGAGGTAACAATTTTGACTTTCATTGAGCAGGAAAATGTTCCTTGTGCATGTGAACCCAAACCCACTCTCTGAGTTCGAAGACCACTCATTTTCATCCTTTGTTAGCATTATGCATGTAAGACTTGGTTCTTGCCTCAATGTTAGCTCGCACCTTTTGATGTAATTCTTTGACAAAGTCAGCATTTTTTTTTGCAACTACATGAACCAATCGATCAATAGGCAAAGGTAATAAATCTAAAGGTGTCAATGGATTGAAACCGTATACAATTTCAAAAGGCAAGAATTTGGTAGCAGAATGGACGGAGCGGTTATAGGCAAACTCGATATGTGGTAGACAATCCTCCCAAGACTTCAAGTTCTTACGAATGATGGCCCGAAGTAATGTGGACAATACCTTATTGACGACTTCCGTTTGGCCATTAGTTTGTGGGTAGCTACTGGTCAAAAATAATAATTTAGTTCCTAATTTTCCCCACAAGGACCTACAGAAATGGCTCAAAAATTTTGCGTCACGATCAAACACAATGGTATGAGGAATGCCATGAAGTCGAACGATGTAACAAATTTGCAACATGAATAGCATCATCAATTTTAGTGCAAGCAATAAAATGAGACATTTTCGAAAAAAGATCCACAACCACAAAGATAGAATCCTTCCACATTTTTGTATGCGGTAGTCCAAGAACAAAGTCCATAGAGATATCGACCCACGGAGCTTCAGGAATAGGTAATGGCGTGTATAAACCATGTGGCTGAACCTTCAATTTAGCCTTTTTACAAGCTATACACCTTTCACAAACTTGTTCCACATATTTGCACATTCGCAGCCAATAGAAGTGTTCTTGAAGGGTTGCAAGCGTCTTGTTGACTCCAAAGTGTCCCATAAGTCCACCACTATGGGCCTCGTGCACTAATAAGTCTCGAACAGAGCCACAAGGAATGCAAAGTTTACCTTCTTTAAAAAGAAAGCCTTCATACCTATAAAAGTTTTCAAATACACCATTCTCGCACGCAACAAAGATCTCACCAAAATCAGAATCATTAGCGTAAGAATCTT
This sequence comes from Gossypium australe, assembly GCA_005393395.2. NCBI lineage: Eukaryota > Viridiplantae > Streptophyta > Magnoliopsida > Malvales > Malvaceae > Gossypium > Gossypium australe. The sequence continues at coordinate 62,866,257 of CM016619.1, forward strand.
TTAACAAAGCAAAACCAAGAATTTTGAGTCTAAATATGGCAGTAGAGTGTACCTTCTCGAAAGTGCATCAGCCACTATGTTATCTTTACCTTTTTTGTATTTTATAACATAGGGAAACGATTCAAGAAACTCCACCCATTTTGCGTGATGTCGATTCAATTTGTGCTGGCCTTTAATATGCTTTAAAGCTTCATGATCAGAGTGCATAACGAACTCCTTTGGCCATAAATAATGCTACCACATCTCAAGGGCTCGTATGAGCGCGTACATCTCTTTATCATATACCGGATAGTTGAGTACGGCCCCATAATCTTTTTGCAAAAATAAGCCACAGGTCGTCCTTCTTGTGTCAAAACAACACCGATTCCAACACCTGAGGCATCACACTCAACCTCAAAGGTCTTCAAGAAATCTGGAAGAGCAAGTAAAGGAGCGTTAGTAAGCAATTCCTTAATTTTAACAAACGACTTTTCTTGCTCATCATTCCAATAGAAAGTAGAGTTCTTTTTAATGAGGCTCGTAAGAGGAGCAGCAATGGTGTTGAAATTAGGAACGAAACATCGGTAGAGACTCGCTAATGTAACACCCCATACCTGAGTCCGAGGCTAAGACTGGATATGAGACATTACCATGCTTGAACTCACTTAAACATATACTTACGGGCTATGAAATTTTGTTTCAAAATAGAAACTCTTCTTTCTTAGTCAAAACGTACATATCATGGCCTATGAGGCCTTAAACACATAGCTGGGAACTTTCAGAATTCAATTGGAAACTTTTCCTCGAAACAAGGGTCACACGCCGATGTGGCTTGCGGCACACCCGTGTACCCCTAAGACACGCCCATGTCTCCCAACCGTGGTCGACACTGACTAGTTTCACACGGTCTTGACACGCCCGTGGACTTAAAACTGTGTGCTATACCTTGATATACTAACTTATTCACACGGCCTGGGCACACGCCCATGTTCTAACCGTGTGTCACACACGACCTAAACAAGCGGCCGTGGGATTAGCCCGTGGTCTAACCTGACTTAAGGTACCAAGGTGCAGGGTGCACACGGCCTAGACACACGTCCGTGTGTCCATCCGTGTGGGCACTTAGAGGCTATTTACCAAGCCAATTGCCACCCTGAAATCAAGACCAAACTCATGCTCAATTCAACAACTCAATTTAATAAATCTAACATGAACAAGGATACATACTTCATTGCTAAATAAAATCATACATACTTAATAATTCATGACCAATCTCTTTGGCCATGTACAAAAAGAATACTAAGCTTGATAGCCAACACTTTGGATAATTTTAAAACATAGCTCAAAATGAAATGTTTCCTATACATGCCATACTTAATATAAACACTTAGCTATACCAAAATATCGATTGATAGTGTGCTCCGAGCTCCAATGATGATGATCCACGAGATTAGGTTGGAGGGACTACATGGAAAGAAAGAATTAAAGACGTAAGCATTTAGCTTAGTAAGTTTGCATGTAATACTCATAGCAATATATTTGCTTAACATTAACCATTCATCATAAACAATGGCATTATAAATCTCAAGTATATAAACTTACTTACTCTTACTGATTCTTACATATCTCATGGTACTTACTATTCTCATGCTTGTATGATAAACAAGGTACCTGTATCACTTGTTCACATAGATCAGCATACTTTGCTATGATAAGCATAATCTCAACTTCATCATTCATAACAAGAATAACACTCTTAGTTAACCTTAACTAACATAACTTGATAATAGCTTTACTTACTAAACTTTCTGACATTCTCATTTAATCTTTACTCTTTTGCCCGATGAATTACTATGTATAACAGAGGATACTAAATCTCATCTCACATAACTCAATGCCAAGGCCATATCCTAGATAAGGTCTTACATGGAATTTCCCATCTTGGTTTCAAGGCCATGTCTTGACATGGACTTATACGAAGTCTTTCTCAGGAGTTCCCTTGGGAACTTACCATTGCCATGTCTTGACATGGTCTTACTTGGTATCTTTACTCATGAACTGGTCAATGCCGAGCCTTGGCTTGGACTTACATGAAATCTTTCTTGTTACTCACCAACGCCATGCCTTGGCTTGGACTTACATGGGATCTCTATCTCTTGATAGCTTTTCAATGCCAAGACTTGTCTTGGACTTACATGACATCTTTGCTTGGAGACTCACCAATGCCATACCTTGGTTTGGGCTTATATGGGTCTTCATCTCATAATAACTCTTCAATGCCAAGACTTGTCTTGGTCTTACATGATAACTTTGCTTGATTGCCGATGCCATGCCTCGGCTTGGTCTTATACGGACTTTCTCATTTCATGTGATAGATCGAGTATCTTAGGTAATTCAACTTCAATCAGGACTTTCTCATGCTTAATCTCATTAATTTCTTTGTTTAGCATAACATTAAACATTTTCATGATAATATTGTACATTGTGCTAAGCAATTCAATGATAAAAATCATAAAACTTAGAAATCATACAAACTTACCTCAATAGACAAAATGTATGTAGATATGCAATTTAGTCCTCGACTTTGTTCTTGTCTCGGTTTCGATCCAGGCTTTATTTTTCTTGATCTATAATAATAATTAGATCATTTAATACTCACATTGACTAAATTGACTCTTAACTCATACTTTGGCAAAATTACTATTTTACCCCTAAACTCTCATATTTGCACTTTTGCCCCTAGGCTCGTAAAATTATTCTCATTCAACTTTCTTAAACATCATACTTAGCTGATTCATTATCTCAACTATAGCAATAACAAATTCTCACTATTTCTACCATGTATGACAAATTTCCATAAAAATTACAAACTAGTCCCACTAGCATTTTTCATGAAATTCACTTAGAAAAAGATGTTTATCTAACATCAAACTCTCATAAACTTCTATAAAATATTATTTAACAAGCATATCATTCATGGGTAGATTTTTGAACATGCATCTTAGCTCAACACATAGCTAAAAATAGCTAATTCATGTTACGAGGACTTCGAAAATACGAAGAATATTAAAAACGGGGCTAAGATGCACTTACTAGCAAGCTTGAAAGATGAACAAACCCTAGCTATGGGTTCTTTGAAAATTTCAGCAATATGGGGAAGAAGATGAACATAATTTTGACTTATTTCATCCTTTTTAATCATTTATTAGACAAATGACCAAAATGCAATTCTCTAAAAAAAATCACCATTTACTAACTCATGTCCATTTTTGTCCAAAAATTATAATTTGGGAAAATTGCTATTTAAGGACTTCTAACTAATATTCTAAAGCTATTTCATACAAAAAGCTTCTAGAAACTCATATTTTGTAACTTTTGCAATTTAGTCCTAATTGACCCTTTAATGGAAATTTTCATAAAATTTCCACATGAAACTTTCATACTATCATGCAAACATTTCAATTATCATAAAAACTCATTTAACTAATTCAGATTTTTGGTCTCCACCACTGTTCGACTAGGCCCTAAACCGAGCTGTTACAGCTAGGCCGTGAAAACTTTGAACTTGCGTGATACTCGTTGGCCATGGCCAATATTGAATGGCCTTGATCTTTTCTTGGTCTACTTTGAGACCTTCCGCGATAACCATAAATCCTAAAAAGACAACTTTATCAGAACAGAGAGAACACTTTTTGGGTTAGCATATAACGTTTCTTTTCACAAAACTTCTAAAATGGATTTGAGATGCTGATACGAACTCGGTTCCGTAAATTAATCCGAGTCGTAAGTTTGCCTGATCGTTAACAAGAAAGTTTCGTTCGATTTTGGAAAGGTTTTGATTGTTAGGTTTAGGAAGGTTGAAAAACAATTATAGGATTAATAGAAGAGGGTTATTCGCTGTAGAAGGCTCGGTTATGGAAGAAAATAAGAAGGTTCGGTGATAGGGAATAAACGGGAACTTAAGGTCAACAATGAACCAAGCTTCGATTGATGGTTGACCCGAGACTTATATGACTTAAGTTGTTTACGAAAGGGGAAATGGGACCTCGACCCGCTATCTATGGAAGATAGGAACCTCGGTATAGTTGGTTTCGAATGCCACACGTAAACGTGATAAGTTCGATCGAACAAAAAACGGGCTGACGCCACTAACTAGGGCCTATAACTTGGTCACGAGCTAAGAAGTTTCGAGATGCGTTAGCAAGCTATGTGGATCGAGCTTGGGGAGAGCAAGTAGCCGAATTCAATAGTCATGCTTGGACCAGCCCAATAGGCGTCACTTGCAATTTATTGCAAGTTGAATTTGTGTTTTAATTAAACTCATCTTAGATTAATAAATGAGTTGCTAGACTTTATTCAACTCATCTTAGTTTAAATAATTGAGTTATTATTGAACTTTATTTAATATATGTTTCTCTTAATTAATCTAGTTGCTAGAATGATTTATTGATGCATAAGTTTTAAGTTATTTAATTATGCTTCTCTTAATTAATCTAGTTGCTGGAACAATTTATTGATGCATAAGTTTTAAGTTTATTTATTTAAGTGTTTAATGTGTTTTATGTTTAATATGAGTTTAAATGTGATTAATGTGTTTGATTGCAGGTGTCTTTTCAACTGGAAACCGTTACATTCAAGGGCTGTTACAAATTGATTAAAGTGACTTTTCAAGTAGAAATCAGTTACATACAAAGGGGGCATTATATATCATTAAAAGGAGTTGTTATATCAAATAAAAAGGAGAGCATTACACTTCCTTAAATTGGCAGCAGCCTTTTCTTGTTCCATAACCGGTTGTTGCTTAAATGGTCGCTCCATGAGCTTAAATTCCATTAAAAGCTACTGGTGTCCATTCAGCTGGCCAAGGGAGACTTCAAAAGTTTTCTTAAACACCTTTGGATGCTCAAGTATGAAACCTAAGCATTCAAGTGAACTGAATCAGCTGAATTAAAGAATTAAATCATATTGAATGAAGGAGTTACTTAGGCCTAGAATTTCAAAAGTTTGTAAACTTTATTTCAGCTCATTATTAGCTCATTAAGCTGAACAAAAGTGACCTTTCGATTAGGCCTTCTGATGTGATCCAGCCCGGGTTAATCGAGTCGTTTCACTTGTTTGCCCGATCGTCGACGAGAGAATGTTCGTTGCGTTGAAATTGTAAGTTTTGTGGAAAATATGCAGAAGCTAACGAAGTGGTTTGGAGATGAAAGGTGGTTTTAGTATGAATGTAGTAGGATCAGTTTAAGAATAAAAACAAAGATAGATAATTTTGGGATAAATGGTGGATATGAAAAAAAAACGAACTTAAGCGGAAAGATCGATTCGATACTATAGCGAGTATCGCCCCGAGACTTATATGGCTTAAGGTGAATGATGGAAATAGAAGATGGACCTCGACCGTTACTTAGCAAAGTAGGAGCCGAAGGTATAAAAAGAAGGACGAACGCCACACCAGGGTTGGTGATAAGTTCAGAAGGAGTTCGATTGATGCCACTAGCACGCTAGATAAGCAATTCGAGACTCACACGAAATATGAGAGGGAAAACCTCACAAGAACAAAAGTTCATAAAATTTTATCAAAGTTCAAAAGTCCAAAAGTCCCTTTACAAAGGCTGATTTCACCTATTTATGATGTTAGAATAGGCTAGCCGAATGGTCACAAACATTCAACTTAATGTGCCATTTAAAAGCTGAAATAAAACTCAAGTCTTTTCACATTCTTGAGCCAAATAACTCCATTCTTGAATTCACTTCAATTCAGCTGAATGAATGACTTTAATTGCTTGAAAAATGACTCTTGAGTTAGCCCTTGGCAAGCCAAATAGACACTAACTTATTAACCAGCTTCTTAATGGTATTTGAATGCTTGAATTAACCTTTGAAATGGCAAAAAGGGGCTGGTAGTTGAAAAGATTGCTGCTGAAATTAAATGGATGATAAAATGCTCCTTAAAACCTCCTTAAATGATGTATAAACCTCTTTTGTAATAGCTTCTTCTTTTGTAACCAAAAAGCACTTGAAAATTCACTTTAATTAAGTTGTAACAGCCTTGAAATGTAACGGTTATGACTTGAAAAGACTCCTACAATAAACACATTCAAATGAGCTTATTAAACACATGTAAACACTTATTAAACAAAACACACATTTAAGTAAAAGAACTAAAACATATGCATCAATTTTTCTAGCAACTAGTTAATTAAATAAGCATAATTAAATGAACTTAACTCATGCATCAATAAATAATCCTAGGAACTAGATTAATTAAGAGCAACACTTATTAAATAAAGTTCAACAAAAACACTTATTAATTAAACTAAGATGAGTTGAATAAATGTCCAGCAACTCATTTATTAAATTAAGATGCTTAAATACATGGTTTGAAATGCAAACTAAATGAACAATGAGTTACTTAATGCAAGACTTTATTAAATGCAGAACACACAAAGTGCAAATCTAAAATTAAAACTATGAAAACTTATTAATTTAAATAAAACTATATTAAATTAAAAAGTCCTTAAAACATTGGCCCAATAATCAATTAGGTCTATGAGATGTTTCATCTTGCACTTGGGCCCTTCAAGTTTAGGCCAATTCTGAGGTCGACGAGTTATGTCGAAACATGATGCGACCGGGATCGCATTACCTTCCATAGCACTATAAATAGTTGTATGCAGCCTATTGTAGGGGACTTTTGCTGAATTTATGCTAAATTTGAGATTTGTGAGTTATCTAATTCTCTTTATTCTTTTGGAACTGATCTGACTTATCAAGCATAGCTTGTGGCGCCTATCCTTTCCATTGTTTGTCGAACTTATCACTTTAGAGTGTGGAGTTCATATACCTTTGGTTCCTATCACTAATTGATAGTGGGTCAAGGTTTATCCTTTGCTGTTTTCCCTAAACCGTAAATTACCTAAGTACCATTTGAGATTCGGGTCAACAATCCAATATTGTTGGTTCTTTTTCAGCCTTAGTCAAATTATTCATTTTCTTTGTTTAACCATTTTGTTACCTTATTTTAAACCCATTTCTTTCATTCATCATCGTTTTCTTTGTTTAAAACTTAGTTCATTTCAATATGAATCAATTCTACTCAAATTCACGATTGGGCATCAAACGACTCGAATCATTCACGAAATGAGTTCGTATCATTTGGTATCAAAGCTAACGAATTTGGATGAATAATCGACGTTCTCAGCATTACGGTATTGTATCTCATTTGAAAAAAATTCGAAAAAAAATTTTAGCTTCCATTCAAATTCAAAAGGAGAGAATATCATGTGATGTGAGTATACCCGGGGCAACTGAGGGTTCACTTTTTGATTCTCTTGAGCTACCCAAAGGCCCTATGACTCGAGCTTGAGCTACGAGAATGCACGAGGCTGTTGTGGCTTTAACAAGTCAAATTTGGAGTGAATTTCAATTCAAAGACAAAGGATCAGCTCGGGCCCAAACTTTGAGCCATCCGTGCACCTTGGTGCAAGCTGATTTCAGCTCCCATGAGCTCGGTTTAGCTCCCATGAATTTACTTCAGCTCGTTTGAGTTGGGATTAAATTCATTTCAGCTCATTTAAATTAGTGTTTGAACCAATCAAATAATTAAGTTAATTTAGTTTAATTTACTACAACTCATAAATATGTTTTATCTTATTGCATGTTTTTAATGTGTCTAGAAAAGCCCTTATTTAATTTGTCTTAATTCCTATAGCCCTTTATTATGTCCTAATCTAAGACAACTTAATTAGTTGCTAGAATTAAAATTAATGTGCAGGTTTTCTTATTGTTTGCTACCGAATTCAATGTGTCCAAAAGAGGAGTTTATTTTGTGAATTAATTGCTGTAGGTACATTACCCTTGGACGGCTAGGTGCATGTATGACCATTAAAGGAGTTTTTAAGCTGAAATTAAAACTCAGCAGCTCATTCCTCTTCCCTAAGTGATTGTTCGTGTAATGCAAGGGACAAAGGAGAGTTCACATTAGCTCATTCAGCTCCCATATTCCGTTCACACCTAGTGATGCGATCCTGGTCGCATCATGGTTCGACTCCATCCGACGCCATCGAGAGTGGCCTAAGCTCGAGGGGCCAAAGTGCAAAATGAAGTTGATTCCAGCTCATTTTCAGCTCAATTAAACTCTCGTCCTATGTGGTTCAGCTCACATGAGTTCATCTCAGCTCATTGAGCTTGGATTAAGTTCACATTCAGTTCATTCAGTTTGTGTTAGCTTAATTTAATTCATGCATTTTTATTTTGCTGAATACAAACTTTTAAACTAAATATTAGCTTTAAATAAAGGTTTAGTTTAAATAAATAAGTTGTGTTTAATAAGAGGCTTATTAATTAATCTAGTTACTAGGTTGTTTTAATGAAGCATGAGTTTTAAGTTAATTTAATTTTGCTTCCACAAATTAAACTAGTTGCTGCATTAATTGAAGTCCTTACTTCTAGTTCATTTAATTAAGTCAAGTGTTTAATGTGTTAAGTTAAATTAGTGTTTAATAAGTGTTGAATGTGTTAAGTTAAATTAGTGTTTAATGTGTTTAAGTTAAATTAGTGTTTAATAAGTGATTAAATGTGGTTAATATGTTTGTTTAATGTGTTTGAATGTAGGAAACTTTTCAGCTGGAAACTGTTACAGTCATGGGCTGTTACAAAGAGTTTAATGTGACTTTTCAAGTGAGACTCAATTACAGACATAAAGGAAGCATTATTCAACATTAAAAGGAGTTGTTATGATAATTGAAGGAAGCATTATACATCAATTAAATTCGGCAGCAGCCTCTTCTTCTTCCAATAACCGTTTGAATCTTAAAGGTCACACATGAGTTACAAATTTTTATTAAGTTGCTGGTGACCATTCAGCTGCTAAGAGAGCATGAAACCAAGCATTTAAATTCATTTAATCAGCTCATTTAGAGTCATAAAGTTGCTGTTATTTGGCTTGGAGGAACTCAAGAGTTCTTATTTATTGATTAGATTTTATTTCAGCCATTTAAATGCATATTAAAGCTGAATTCATATGACTCTTCAGCTAACCACATATAAACACTATATATACTTTGTTATTAGCTTGTAAAAGAGGACTTTTGATGCTTAATGAAATTTGTGAGTTATCTACTCTCTTTATTCTTCAAGGTTTAAATTGACTTATCTAGTAGCTAGTGGCGTCAATCTGACTTGTTTTGAACTTATCATCCATTTGGGTGTGGCGTTCAAACCTTGAAATCGAGGTTCCTATCTTGCTAGATAGTGGGTCGAGGTTTTATCCAATTCCGTATTTAACTTTTGAAATGTATAAGACTCGGGTCCTTAATTCCTATTAAGGGTTCTTTCTTGTTTCAGCCAATTATCCATTTAACCATCTCTTTTCTATGTTTTTAAACCACTACCATTTTATTTAATCTATCCAATTTTCCCCTTTTAAACAAATCAAACGAAACTCCTTCGTAGACGATCGGGCAAATTCACATGACCCGACTCACCCCCGAGGCAGATCGTATCACCTAGTGGCTGTTCAAAAACAACCCTTCACACCTTGTGGCTATTAGCGTCTGAGTGTTCACACCAAGGGGCTGTTTGTGTGCCCAAAAATGCCACTTAATTGTTGCTGGTTATTCAGCTGCCCAAGGGAGTAATTTAAACTGATTTTAAATGCTTTAGTTGCTCAACAATGAATCCTTTCAGATTAAGTAATTTATTCATTAAATCAGCTAAATTGGGAGATTAAACAAGCTGAATTGTTCATTCTAGAAGCTGCCCATTGAGTCCCATTCAGCCGAATCTTGCTCTAGAATTTTAATGGCTTTAATTCTGGATTTTTCTAGCTTATTCTAGCTGCATTTACTTAGTCATTAAGCTTTGTTTGTTGACCATTCAGCTAGCTAGTAGATAGGCTATAAATACTTTGTTGTTTTCATTTGTAAAGGACTTTTTGCCAAACTATTGAATGAACATTTTGTTCTTGAGTGAGTTAATCTCCTCTCCTATTTTCATACAAGTCTTGTTGACTTATCTAGCGTGCTAGTCTCCCGACTTGTTTCTGAACTTATCACCGTAACCCGGTGTGGTGTTCACCAATCTATCGATTCCATAATTCCACCTTAAACAATATAGAAATTAGGGTGACACTTTTTAGTATTGAATCATTTCTGACATTTAAGTTTGTTTTCCATCCCCACCAACTATCCCAAATTATCTATCCTTTGTTTCTTTTATTAAACCGAGCCATCTAAATCACCATCTGATACGAGCACGCCCAGAGCAACTCAATATTCAAACTTCAATCCTCTTGAGCTCAGATTCCTGCCTTTGCTTGCTTAGATTGTCAAATTCTTCTCTAAGAAGACGAACGGCATTTGCTTGCTTATATTTCCAGTGTTTTACAAAGTATACTAACTGAGACGAGCCCTTGTCTGTATAATTAGTTAGCTCTATAAGATGTTGGAAAATCAACTATAGTTGGCTCCCCCACAATTGTTACCTCCTCCAACATATCTTGGTCATCTCTTGGCTTTTCTACATTAAACTGCTTCCCAGCTTCATGCTCAATTAGCTTGATTCGTACCTTTCTTCAAGCTGATTTAGTCGTGTTAGCTTAGTTCATCTTCATTCGGCATTCAACTAGCCCAATGCCTTTTGGTAAACATGAAGAGACAAAGTTACCAGGTGCCTTTTGGTGAACATGAAGAGACAAAGTTGCCAGGTACCTTTTGGTGAACATGAAGGGACAAGGTTGCTGATGCCCTTTCAAAAACCTAAGGGTTAAGGGACAAGGTTACTAGTGTCTTTTCAAAAAAAAACTTAAGGGTTAAAAGGTTGTTAGGTGCCTCTTCAAAAACTCAAGGGTTAAGGGTTAAAGGTTGCTGGTGCCCTTTCAAAAGCTTAAGGGTTAAGAGGCAAGATTAGAAGACTATTTGGCTAGCCTTTGTTCAGCCTATAAAAAGGCTATGTAATTCTCATTTGACACAATTCAGACTTCAATGAAATTTTATGAGTGAGTTTATCTCCTCTTCATTTTCGTACAAGTTTCGTTAGACTTATCAAGCTTGCTTGTGGCGTCTTCGACTTGTTTGAACTTATCACCAAATTTCATTTGGTGTGGCGTTCATCAACCTATCTCCATCTATCCACCTTAACGATATAAGAAACGGGGTGACACTTTATATAGTGTTGAATCTTTCTTAAGTTAAGTTCGTATTTCCATTTCCATCTTCGATTACCATTTTCCACCTTAAACATTATAGAACCCGGGGTGACACTCTTTAGTGTTGAATCGATTCTTGTTTAAGTTCTTTTATCCATCTCCATCAAATTATCATTTTTATTTTTTTTATTTTTTTATTTTATCAAACCGAACCAACTCCTATTTATTTACTTAAAGCTTCCGCAAACTCATTTATATTTTTCGAATTATTTTCCAAAGGCTTATTCCCTCCTCGTAGACGATTGGGCAACCCGCATACGTTTCGACTCACCCCGAGCCGGCCCGTATCACCATCTTTCTTATTTCTATCCTAGCTGAACCTACCAACACCTTAGCCATCTTTTTAAACACCTTGAAAGCTTCCGCAACCCATAGCCTATTTTATCCCTTTTTGACTAGTTAAACTTCTCCTCGTCGATGATCGGGCAATCTCGTGAACGACTCGAATCAACTCGAGCCGTCTCACATCATCAAGTTTTACAAGTAGAAAAAAATCATGAAAAAAAGAGAAAATTGTTCAAGTTTCTTTTTCATTATCGAGTTTTCTAAAAATTCTGCTTGCTGTCTGGAAACACCCAATCAACATCCTACCATTCGGCCACACTCAATCTTCTTCATTTCTTGTTTAAAGCCTACCCTTTTGTCCTAACATCATTCCCTACCCAAAACCGATCATCACTTTTGCAAATCGACCCACAACGACTGCTTCTAAGTCTAACTAGTCCCTTTAAGAACTTAAAGAGGCAGAGTGAGCAGAAAAAGGCAAGAGAGTAGTGAGTCTATTCGAGAGTATAAAAGCCAAGTGTGTGTGATTTCTTTGTGAGTGGATAGTGAGGTTCTTTGTTGTGAGTTCTTAAAAAAATGTCACGAAGTTCGAAAAGAAATCCAAATGTGGAAGGCGGGTTCCGTCCTGTAAGAAACGTTGGAGGAGGTGTGCCATATCTTACCCTTCAAGCACTTATGCGAGAGATGGAGCGGTTATTTGATCAAAAACTCAAACCAATCGAAGATCGGTTATTTCAAGTTGAGACACGACAACAATGTGAGGCAACTCTAGAAGGTGCAATACGAGAGCGAGGACGTCCGGTCCAAGATCCCTATGAAGCGAGAGAGCAAGAAAGTGATCATTCATCTGCCCAAAGTGTACGACAACGAGGCCGCCAACGACATCAGGGCCCTAGAGATCATGACCGTCCAGATGACAACCTTAAGAATATCAAGATGACAATTCCACCATTCCAAGGTAAGAATGACCCTGAAACTTATTTGGAGTGGGAAAAGAAGATCGAGCTTATTTTTGATTGCCACAACTATTCGGAGAATAAAAAGGTGAAGCTCGCGGCAATTAAGTTTTTAGATTATGCCATAGTGTGGTGGGACCAGCTTTAACGAGTTGAAGACGAAATAGAGAAAGACCCATCTCTACTTGGGGAGAAATGAAATCAATCATGCGGAAAAGATTTATTCCATTGTACTACCATTGGGATCTTTATCAATGACTTCAAAACCTTACTCAAGGTAATAGAAGCGTTGAAGATTATTATAAAGAGATGGAGATAGCAATGATCCGAGCTGATATCGAGGAGGATTGAGAGGCGACAATGGCCAGGTTCCTTGCGGGTTTAAACCGTGACATCGCCAACATAGTTGAACTACAACACTATGTTGAAGTGATGGACATGGTCCACATGGCGATTAAGATTGAAAAACAACTCAAGCGAAAAGGAGCTAGTCGATCCTATGCCAATCCTTCAACCAACAAATGGAGTCAAGGAATTTACAAACCCCCTGTTCGAACAAAGGAGTTGATTGTAGCAGCTAAATCCAATCAGCCCATTTATGAGTCTAGTCATAATAAAAATGAGCAAGTGCCAAATCGCACGAGAGACATAAAATGTTTCAAGTGTGAAGGCCGAGGGCACATAGCAAGCCAATGTCCTAATCGACATATTATGGTAATAAGGGCCAACGGTGAAATCGAATCCAAAGAGGAGGATGAAAATGAGCCTGAAGTACCATCTGATGATGAAGAAGAAGAACTAGAGTTACCTGTTGAAGGAGAAATTCTTGTGGTGAAGCGAAGCCTTAGCGTCCAAAGTGTTGAAACTGATCAACAAAGGGAGAATATTTTCCACACTCGATGCCACATCCAAGGCAAGGTATGTAGTATGATTATTGACTGTGGAAGTTGTACTAATGTAGCTAGCAACATGCTGGTGGAAAAGCTCGGTTTTGCCACAACCAAACACCCAACTCCATATAAATTGCAATGGTTGAATGATGGTGGTGAGCTTAAAGTAACGAAGCAAGCTGTGGTAGCATTTTCCATCGGGAAGTACTAAGGCGAAGTGGTGTGCAATGTAGTTCCCATGCACGTGGGACATCTACTTTTGGGGTGTCCATGGCAGTTTGATAGGCGCGTGATCCATGACGGATGTACAAATCGGTACACATTCAAGCATTGAGGCAAAAATGTAACTTTAGCCCCATTGACTCCAAAACAAGTGTACCAAGATCAATTGAAATTGAAAGAAAAGAAAGAAAAACTACAACAAAAAAAGGTTGAAAAAGAGAAAGACAAGAAAAATGAAAAAAGAAAAAAGAAAGGAAAAAGTGAAGGAGAAGAGGTAAAAATACAAGAGGAACATGAAAATAAAAAAGAAAATGAGAGTGGAACAATGAGCGTGTTTGTGAGGGAAAAAGAAATTCGAAAGTCCTTGTTGATGCGCCAGCCCATGTTTGTACTTTTGTACAAGGAGTGCTTATTTGATGTTAACAAACTTGATAACTCTTTACCTTTGTCTATCGTTTCATTGCTTCAGGAATTTGAGGACATTTTCCTGGAAGAAGTGCTTAGTGGGCTGCTTCCTATCCGAGGTATTGAACATCAAATCGATTTCGTTCCTGAGGCTACAATTTTGAATCGACCAGCTTATCGAAGCAACCCCGAAGAAACTAAGGAGTTACAATGACAAGTAGCTGATTTAATGGAGAAAGGATACATACGGGAGAGTTTGAGTCCATGTGCAGTGCCCGTTCTGTTGGTGCCTAAAAAGGATGGTTCATGGAGGATGTGCGTAGATTGCCGAGTTATCAACAAGATTACCATTAAATACCATCATCCCATTCCTAGACTTGATGATATGTTGGACGAGCTTAGCGGTGCAAAATTGTTCTCTAAGATCGATCTAAAAAGCGGCTATCATCAAATTCGCATGCGGGAGGGGCACGAGTGGAAGACCGCGTTCAAGACCAAATATGGTTTGTATGAGTGGCTAGATATGCCATTCGGCCTCACCAATGCCCCGAGTACTTTCATGAGGTTGATGAATTACATTTTGAGGTCTTTCATTGGTCGTTTTGCATAGTTTATTTTGATGATATTTTAATTTATAGCAATCCTTATCTGATCATCTTGAACATTTACATGCTGTTTTGGAAGTTTTACGCAAGGAGGTTTTGTTGTAAGTGAGAGTGGTCTCGAGGTGGATCAAGACAAAATCAAAGCAATGCAAGGATGGCCACATCCGACCAATATCAGCCAAGTTAGAAGCTTTCATGGCCTTGCAAGCTTCTACATAAGATTTGTACCGAACTTTAGCACACTTACTGCCCCATTGACTGGTATTATAAAAAAGAATTCCCCTTCTCATTGGTCTGATGAACAAGAATCTGCTTTTGTTAATATCAAAGAATGTTTAACTAATGCTCCACTTTTATGTTTGCCTTATTTTAACAAAATTTTTGAGGTGGAATGTGATGCGTCTGGTATAGGAATAGGTGCGGTTTTAACGCAAAATGGGCGCCGATGGCTTATTTCAGCGAGAAACTTAAAGGAGCTACGCTCAACTACCCCACCTATGATAAGGAAATGTACGCATTGATACGTGCATTAGAAACATGTCAGCATTACCTTTGGCCTAAGGAATTCGTTATACACACGGACCATGAGGCTTTCAAGCATTTGAGAGGGCAAACTAAGTTCAAAAAATGTCACACAAAATGGATCGATTTCTTAGAATCCTTTCCATATGTGATTAAATATAAGCAAGGTAAGGAAAATGTCGTTGCAGATGCTTTATCGCGAAGGTATGCTCTTTTAAATTATTTGGATGTTAAATTACTTGGTTTTGCTTATTTAAAGGAATTATACACTGATGATTCTGATTTTGGAGAAATTTACAAGTTATGTGTGCAAGGTGCGTATGATAGGTACTATCGACAAGATGGATTCCTATTTCAAGAAAATAAGTTGTGCATGCCCCAAGGATCAACTAGAAACGTGCTGGTTCATGAAGCACATAATGGGGGTTTAATGGGACATTTTGGCATTGCCAAAACTTTGGCCGTTCTGCAAGAACATTCTACTGGCCGAAGATGAAACGAGATGTGGCTAAAGTGTGCAATCGCTGAAATGCTTGCAAGAAGGCGAAATCAAGAATTCAGCCACATGGACTTTATAATCCATTACCAATCCCGGAAGCACCATGGATGGATATTTCTATGGATTTTGTTTTACGCCTACCTAGAACAAAGAATGGGAAAGACTCTGTGTTTGTTGTAGTTGATAGGTTTTCAAAAATGGCACATTTTATTGCATGTTACAAAACTAACAATTCTCTAGATGTTGCTAATCTGTTTTTTAGGGAGATCATGGGCATACATGGTGTTTCGAGGACCATTGTTTCGGATCGAGACACCAAGTTTCTAAGTCATTTTTGGAGGAACTTATGGGGGAAGCTTAGCACCAAGCTGTTATTTTCAACAACAAGCCATCCCCAAACCGATGGCCAAACAGAAGTTGCTAATCGTGTTTTTTCAACACTACTGCGTGCAATTATTCGAAAGAATCTAAAAACTTGGGAGGCGTGTCTACCACACATCGAATTCGTGTACAACCGATCAGTACAGTCGGCTACCAAGTATTCACCATTTGAGGTAGTGTATGGATTTAATCCCTTAACTCCATTAGATTTGTTGCCTTTACCTTCTGATAAGTTAGTGCATGTAGATGGAAAGAAAAAGGCAAATTTTGTGAAACAATTGCATCAGCAAGTTAGGGATAATATTGAACGAAGAACGGAGCAATATGCTCGTCAAGTTAACAAGGGCCGTAAACGAGTGATATTTGAACCCGGTGATTGGGTTTGGATTCACATGCGCAAGGAGAGATTTCCCGTTCAAAGACGTTCCAAACTTTTTCCATGGAGAGGTGGTCCTTTTCAAGTCTTGGAGAGGATTAACGATAACGCCTATAAGTTAGACTTACCTAGTGAGTATGGGGTTAGTGCTACTTTTAATGTTGTTGATTTATCCCTTTTTGATGTAGGTGACGATTTGGGGACAAATCGCCTCGAAGAGGGGGAATGATGCGACCTTTGCTTGGGAAGTTACTACCGAATCCATTGAGCTGCCACGAGGGCCTATAACTCGGTCACGAGCTAAGAAGTTTCGAGATGCATTAGCAATCAATGTGGATCAAGCTTGGGGAGAGCAAGTAGCCGAATTCAATAGTCATGCTTGGACTAGCCCAATAGGCGTCACTTGCAATTTATTGCAAGTTGAATTTGTTTTTTAATTAAACTCATCTTAGATTAATAAATGAGTTGCTAGACTTTATTCAACTCATCTTAGTTTAAATAATTGAGTTATTATTGAACTTTATTTAATATATGTTTCTCTTAATTAATCTAGTTGCTAGAATGATTTATTGATACATAAGTTTTAAGTTATTTAATTATGCTTCTCTTAATTAATCTAGTTTCTAGAATAATTTATTGATGCATAAGTTTTAAGTTTATTTATTTAAGTTAAGTGTTTAATGTGTTTTGTGTTTAATATGAGTTTAAATGTGATTAATGTGTTTGATTGCAGGTGTCTTTTCAGCTGGAAATTGTTACATTCAAGGGCTGTTACAAATTGATTAAAGTGACTTTTCAAGTAGAAATCAGTTACATACAAAGGGGGCATTATATATCATTAAAAGGAGTTGTTATATCAAATAAAAAGGAGAGCATTACACTTCATTAAATTGGCAGCAGCCTTTTCTTGTTCCATAACTGATTGTTGCTTAAATGGTCCCTCCATGAGCTTAAATTCCATTAAAAGCTACTGGTGTCCATTCAGCTGGCAAAGGGAGACTTCAAAAGTTTTCTTAAACACCTTTGGATGCTCAAGTATGAAACCTAAGCATTCAATTGAATTGAATTAGTTGAATTAAAGAATTAAATCATATTGAAGGAAGGAGTTACTTAGGCCTAGAATTTCAAAAGTTTGTAAACTTTATTTCAGCTCATTATTAGCTCATTAATCTGAACAAAAGTTTCCTTTCAATTAGGCCTTCCATAGCACTATAAATAGTTGTATTCAGCCTATTGTAGGGGACTTTTGCTGAATTTATGCTAAATTTGAGATTTGTGAGTTATCCAATTCTCTTTGTTCTTTTGGAACTGATCTGACTTATCAAGCATAGCTTGTGGCATTTATCCTTTCCATTGCTTGTCGAACTTATCACTTTAGAGTGTGGCGTTCGTATACCTTTGGTTCCTATCACTAATTGATAGTGGGTCAAGGTTTATCCTTTGTTGTTTTCCCTAAAATGTAAATTACTTAAGGACCATTTGAGATTCGAGTCAACAATCCAATATTGTTGGTTCTTTTTCGGCCTTAGTCAAATTATCCGTTATCTTTGTTTAACCATTTTGTTACCTTATTTTAAACCCATTTCTTTCATTCATCAGCCTTTTCTTTGTTTAAAACTTAGTTGATGCGATCCCGGTCGCATCATGTTACGACAAAACTCGATGCCACTGAGATTGGCCCAAACTCGAGGGGCCCAAGTGCAAAATGAAGCTTTTAATTTTAGTTTGTTAATTTAGTTGCTAGAATAATGACTTTGATTTATTTATTTTAGTTACTTTAGTTATTATATAATATGAGTCTTTAATTATGTCTTGTTTATTAAATGCATCTTTAATTAATGTCTTGCATTATTGATCTGCATCTTTTAATTATGACATGCATTACGTGTTCTGCATTTAATAAAGTCATGCATTATGTAACTCTCATGTTAGTTAAGTTTGCATCATAAAATATAACATGCATTATGCAACTCCCATGTTAGTTTAAGTCTGCATCATTAAATTAAGTCATGCATTAAGTAACTCATTTGTTCATTTAGTTTGTATCTTAATTAAATCATGCATTTAAGCATCATAGTTGTTTGAGTTAGTTTATAAGTGTGTTATTTAATTTGGCTGTTATTTTTTTTAATGCATGAGTTATAGTGTGTTTAATTTTTTTCTTAAATAAATTGAATGTGTGTTTACTGTAGAAAAGTTCAAAAGGCTGGTCACATATTTTAAAGCTACAATAGGGCTATTCGTTTGCCAAGAAGAATCAAATGCTGTCACATTCAATTGGCTGTTCAGTTTTGGCATAAAAGAGTGTGCATTTGGTCACTTAATTGCTGGTGCATATTTGGAATGTTTTTGGTGGATATTGAAGCACTCAAAGCTCATTATGTTGGCTGTTCAAATGGACCAAAAGTGACTCTTCAAGTCTGATTGGTTTCATGCACTCAAAGCTAGTTATTGATACGAACCTGGTTGTATCATGTTTTGACACAAACCGTTGACATCGAAAATGGCCTAAGCTCGAAGGGCCCAAATGCAAAATGAAGCTGGATGAGAATTCAGCTCGTTTCCAGCTTAATTTTTGGTTTTACTCAGCTCAATGGAGCTCAATTCGGTTTGATGCAAGCTCATTGAGCTTGATTTGAATTTATTTTATGCATTATTGTTGCTGGAATAAAAATTATTAAGTTAAAAAATATATTTAAGTTCAAATAAATTTGTCAAATCTGGACATAATTAATTAAGGATTAAATGTGTTTTAATTCATAGTTACTACATGATTTTTAATGTGTGTTAGCTGAATTAATGTGCAGGTACTATTGTCTTAGTTCAAACATGTTTTAAATGTGTCATAATCTGCTGCCAATTTAATATGTTATAAGCTGAATTAATTTGTTGAATTTTAATGTGTTCTTTAGCTCCAGCTGAATTTTTTATGTCTAAAACTCATTAAATATGCTGAATTAGAGTGTCTTAAGCTGAAACATGTTTTGATGAGCAACTGCCGAATTAATGATGTCTTAACTTCAATTAAAATGCTGCTATTAAATTGGTGCAGGTACAAGGCATGGACGGCGTTAAAGGAGTGTTCATTGTGCAGCAAACATTGCTTGGGACGGCATAAATGAGCTGATGGTTCAGCTTTTCAAAGCACCTTTTTCGTGTGCAGCAAAGGACACATGAAGAGCTGTTGATGGACGGATTTAATGAGCTGCTGGTTTCTTTTCCTATGTGACCTCTTCATGAAGATCAATAGACCTTGGAAGGAGCTGAATCAACATCCTTTTCCAGCTTGTTTTTTTCGTGCAGCTCAACAGCCTTGCAGAATTAACTTCCAACTGCAGCAAATTAAAACTCTTTTAAGTGACGCCTTGGGCATTCCACCAGCCATGCTTCTTCACTAAGATATCAGCTAAATATTGCTGCCCATTGAAGTCTTCTAAGCTTATTTAAATGCCCTTTGACCGTCAGCTAACCAAAGCAGCACTGGACTTATTCACTCTTTTGGCCGAATACAACAAGGGATTTTCAACTCATTTATTTCTCCAGCTGATGAGGAAACTTCAAGGAACTTTCTTAGCATCTTTTTCAGCTATTCTAGCTGAATTACAAGCTGACCATTCGGTCTTCTAAGTGGCTGATCAGCTCACATTTGTTTTAAACGTTTCCAGCTACATGAAGACACCTTGGAAGCTGTCTAAATACGCTCTCAAGGTTGGAGGAAGCATGTAACACCCCTTACCCATATACTACGCTGGAACCGGGTACGAGGCGTTACCAGACTTAACAATACATTCTACCAAATCCCGAGCCACAAAATTTCACTTATAATTTAAACTTTAACAAACACAAGCATACACAAGCATTATAACTCCATGACTAATATGAGCCACAACTCATGGCTAAATACAGAATAATCCTTATTACGTTATGAATCAGTACGTTTAATCAAATTAATTAACACATATGCAAAATGACTTAGTCAAGCCCCTATACATGCCATAACTTAAATCATTTATAAATAAAGATACCCATAGATAGCTTGATAGTGTGAAGCGATCTCCGACGACCTTCATTCCGAGCTTGTTTAATAGGACTCTGAAACATGGGAAAGAAAAGGGGGTAAGCTTATAAAGCTTAGTAAGTTCACATGTAAAAATAATAAGCATTAGCAATGAATTTAGCTTACTACTAAGCTGTAATAACTTGCATAAATAATGCTAAGTTCTTACTTTCTCAACTTACTCATTTGTAGCCTTCAACGAGACAAATCCTCACAACAAGTTCTCTAATTGATACAATTATTAAATCACATGCTTATACCTTATTACTCATGTTCACATTAATCTGTCTACTTGAATCGCTGTCACTAAATTATTTATTTCTTAAACTACAGAGCTCCAAATTACAAACCGCTAATTTTCCCTAAAACTAGACTCATCTTCATACCAGAGAATTTCTAGAATTTTTCATCTTGCCAATTAGTACAGTTTATTCATTAAAATTTCCCTTGTTTCACTGTTTAACTATTCTAACCTCTCTTCACTACGAATCAATTATCTCCTCGTACAGAATTCAGATGACCTTATTGTTTAGTTTATTTGAAACTAGACTCATTCAGAATTTCAGGAATATAAATTATATCACATAATTATTTTTGTACAATTTTTAAAGATTTTTCCAAGACAAAACAGGGGATCACGTAGTCATTCTGAACCAGTCTCACAAAAATTTAAATATCTCAAATTATAGAAATCCTTTGTTTGCTCTGTTTCTTTTATATGAAAATATACTCAATAAGATATAAATCAATATCTCATCCAAATTATAATTCAATTTCTACTATTTTTGGTGATTTTTCAAAATCACGTAACTGTTGCTGCCCAAAACAGTTTTATTTGTAAATTTTTGCTCTCACTCACTTTAGTTGTATTCATTACTTACCTATAACAATCTTTCAATTTCTGATTACATATCGAGCATATTTCTCATACGTTACACATGCATATACCTATACTTATCACTACAAGCCACACATAATTTCACTTAATCGATATTCCCGGTGAACTCATCGGTAACCTTACCAAAGGCTCAGAATACAAAGGGCACCTTACTTAATAGCTTGCTTACTGATGCGAGCATGTTCCATGTTAAGTCGAGCTCGAGTCATGATCCGTTGATGTTACCTCGTGGCCCTATCACTAGAGCTCGATCTAAGCTATTCAAAGACGCCATCGGAGTTTTTTTCCAGCAAGTGTGGAAAGATAATGAAGCTAACTTACTTGGACGAGAGGAGGGACCAACGTTGGAGCATTTTCGCAATGTTCTACAAGCTCAACCAGCAACCCATGAGCTCGGTTCTAGCTCGTGCTAAGTTTCGATTAAGTTCAACGAGCTTAATTGGCCATTCGGCCTTAAGCTAAATAAATTAGTTGGAATTTTATTTAAAAAATAAATTTGGATAAATTTAATTTCCTTTAATTAATTTGCTGCTATTAAATAAGGTTATAAGTTGTTCTTAAATCTAGCATATTTACTTGGAAATTAAAGTTGTTTAGCTGAAACTAGTATTTAATAAGTTTCAGCCGATTTTTATTAGTTGTTAAATAGCTTAGATTTAATTTGTTTCAGCTCAATTTAATGTCTTAATGTGATCTTTAATTGCTGGAATTAATTAGCTAAGTTAATGAACTTAATTGCTTGTAGGTGCATGTAAAGGGACGGCACAAGGAGATTAATGGGCAGCAGCAATTACTTTCATTTAAGCTCACCGAAGTTAATGCAAGAAGGTCAACAATCAGCAGCAACTTGAGCTAAAAAGTCAGCCATTAAAGCTGGAATTTAAGGAGGAATTTAAGGGCATTCATGCATGTTTGGTTGAACAATGAAGAGTCATCCATTTATCCATTAAAGCTGGAATTTAAGGAGGAATTTAAGGGCATTCATGCATGTTTGGTTGAACAATGAAGAGTCATCCATTTATTTTTTTTCCTTGATGATTCGGCTGCACCTTGGTAATTTAAAAGCTGCCTTTGAGCTCCCATTCAGCCAATGTGGACTTGGAACTTGAAGAGTTTTCCTATCTAGAATTTTCAAGTTATTGCTAGTATTAATTTTGCTTAATCATTAAGGCTAGAAGATGACCATTCGGCTAGCTCAAGCAACTATAAATAGTTGGCCATTTTACTTTGTAATGGACTTTTGCCAAATTTTATATCGTTATTATGCTGAATTTGCGAGAGCAATTTCTCCTATTTCGTTCTTAGGATTTGTTGGCTTATCTAGGAGTCTAGTGGCATCAACCATCCTTCGTTCAATTCCGATACCAAGGTTCCTATCGTACATCGATAGTGGGTCGAGGTCCGTTAAACAACTAAAACCGAAACCTTTAGAAACGTATAAGTAACCGGGTCGATACCTTTCTCGGTATTGGTTCTTACTTGTTTCCTAAAAGTCTTAAACCGAAACCCGAACACTCTTTCATCCTTAAACCGAAACCCAATTCTTACAACTTATCCTAACTTCATCGAAATTTCTTTCTTTCTTCGATTCTCAGGTTTACGATCGAACTCCAAGTATACATCTCGTTTTCTACTCGAGATGGGATCGTATCATCTGGTATGAGAGCTAGTTAAACCGAGATCTACGAAGCCAGGAACAACCATCGAAATCGTCTAAGCGAAGGCTCGAAGTAAGTTAAAAAATTTCGAAAAAAATTTCGAAAAAAAAGGAAATTCAAAATTTAAAAAAAATTCGAAATAAAAAAATTACCTAGTGTTTCGATTGAATTGCTATCATTCTATTCATCTTCATTTTCTAAATTCCTCTCCGACCCACTTGAACCACCGATCTCTTTTTCTTACTTTAGCCTACCTATACCCACATCTTACACCCTTTGAACCCATCTTGAAACCGACCCCTAAGCCCTAATAGGCCTTGGCAAATCCGACTAACGAAACTGTGAGAAGTGCGAGAGGTAAAAGGCACGAGTGTGTGAGACTAATTGAGGGGAGGTAAAAGCCAAACTGAGAGTGTTAAACACGAGCAGAGTGTCAATAACTTCTTTCTTTTCGAGTGAACTGTGAGGATTTGTTGTGAGGTACTATAGTCCACGCGATGTCTCAAGAACCCGAGCAAAATGTAAATGAGCCATAAGGAAGACAACCCGTTCGTAACATTCCTGATCTGCCGATGCAAGCCTTGTTGCGTGAAATGGAGCGGTTACTCGATCGAAGGCTCAACCCTTTGGAAGGGCGATTATACCAATTGGAAGCCCGGAGACAACGAGAAGTACGTGGGCGACCAAATAGATGACGTGAACAGCCACAAGAGGGTGAAGATTCTTTTAATGATGCTTTAGATAGTGCGATCGAATCTAATGCAAGTGTTGGAAGATGAGGACCCCGACACCGTGGCAATAGAGATCGAGCCCGAGTAGATGATGACTTGAAGAATATAAAGTTGTCTATTCCACCATTTCAAGGGAGATCTGATCCGGAAGTGTACCTTGAATGGGAAAAGAAGATTGAATTGGTCTTTGATTGTCACAACTATTCGGAATCTAAAAAGGTTAAATTGGCCGCTATCGAATTCACCGATTATGCCATGATATGGTGGGACCAAATAACTACCAGTCGAAGGAGAAATGGAGAGCAACCCATCAGCACGTGGGCCTAAATGAAATCTATCATGCGCCGACGATTTGTCCCACATTTTTACCATCGAGAACTATACCAAAAACTCCAAAATCTTACTCAAGGATCGAGGAGTGTTGAAGATTATTTTAAAGAGATGGAAGTTGCCATGATTAGAACAGATGTGCAAGAGGAACACGAAGCAACCATGGCCCGATTTTTGGCTGGTCTCAACCAAGACATAGCTAATATGGTGGAACTCTAGCATTATGTCGAACTTACGGACATGGTGCACATGGCGATTAAGGTGGAGAGGCAGTTGAAGCGCAAGGGTACTGTTCGAAACTATCCCAACTTCAACCCTACCAAATGGGGCCAAGGGACTAGTAAAGCCAATCCATCGACTCGAGCCAAAGAGACCACACCATCTGCCAAACCAAGTAAGTCTTTCATTGAATCTAACAAAGGCAAGGCAATAGAAAACCCATCCAACCGATCATGAGACATCAAATGTTTTAAGTGTCTCGGGAGGGGACATATTGCAAGTCAGTGTCCAAACCGAAGTACGATGGTGATGCGTGCCAATGGAGAAATAGAGTTTGAAGAAGATGATGAAGAACGTGAGATTGAAACTACCACCGACGAGGAAGAAGAAATTGAACATGCTATAGATGGTGAACTCCTCGTTGTAAAGAGAAGTCTCAACCTTAAAGGAGTTAATGATGAGCAACAACGAGAGAACATCTTCCATACTCGGTGTCAAATACAAGGCAAAATTTGTAGTGTCATCATTGACGGTGGAAGTTGCACAAACGTTGCTAGTACGTTCATGGTGGAGAAGTTGGGTTTACCAACCATAAAGCACCCGAGCCCATATAAGCTACAATGGCTTAATGATGGTGGTGAACTAAAGGTAACTAAACAAGTCCTAATTTCTTTCAACATTGGAAAATATGCGGATGAGATCCTTTGTGATGTTGTACCCATGCACGCGGGTCATTTGTTACTTGGACGTCCATGGCAGTTTGATCACAAGGTGATTCACAACGGATACACTAATAGATATACGTTTAAACACTTGGGAAAGACTATCACTCTAGCACCTTTGACTCCGAAACAAGTTCATGAAGATCAAGTAAAGTTAAAAGATTCTTTTGAAAAAATGAGTGAAAAAGAGAAAAATGAGAAAACAAAAGAAAAAAAAAACTTGAAACAAAAAAAGAGCAAGTGAAAAAGAAAAATGAAAAAGGAGAGATGAGTGGAAAACAAGAAAAAGAAAAAGAAAATGAGAAAGTGAGTGTCTTTGCAAAGGGAAGTGTAATACGAAAGGCTTTGCTGCTGCGACAACCGATTTTTGTACTCATGTACAAAGAAAGTCTTTTTAACACTAACGATCTTTCCCAGAATCTCCCTTCTTCAATTTTGTCTCTTTTACAGGATTTTGATGATCTATTTCCGGAAGACATTCCGAGTGGATTACCACCACTTCGAGGGATAGAACATCAAATCGATTTCATACCTGGAGCTGTTATTCTGAACCGACCTGCTTATCGAACCAACCCCGAAGAAACAAAAGAACTTCAACAGCAAGTCGAAGAACTCATGGAAAAGGGCTACATACGAGAAAGCCTTAGTCCCTGTGTCGTACCGGTCTTGTTGGTTCCAAAGAAGGATGGCACTTGGCGTATGTGCGTCGATTGCCGAGCTGTGAACAAAATTACCATTAAGTATAGGCATCCAATTCCGCGACTTGACGATATGTTAGACGAGTTGAGTGGTGCCAAACTGTTTTCGAAAATCGACTTAAAGAGTGGTTATCACCAGATTCGAATGAGGGAAGGCGATGAATGGAAGACTGCCTTCAAAACTAAGCATGGTTTGTATGAGTGGCTGGTCATGCCGTTTGGTTTAACCAACACCCCTAGCACTTTCATGAGATTAATGAACTATGTTTTAAGGGCTTTTATCGGTAAGTTTTGTGTTGTATATTTTGATGATATCTTGGTGTATAGCAAGACATTAGAAGATCATGTAGACCATCTTCGATCTATTTTGGAAGTCTTACGTAAGGAAACTCTTTATGCTAACCTTAAGAAATGTTCCTTCTGTTCTGATAAAGTTATTTTTCTTGGTTTTGTAGTTAGTGCTCAAGGTCTCGAAGTCGATCAAGAGAAGATCAAGGCTATCCAAGAATGGTCGAGACCTACGAATATAAGCCAAGTAAGGAGTTTTCATGGGCTTGCGAGTTTTTATCGCAGATTTGTGCCAAACTTCAGTACGTTAGCCGCACCTCTTACCAGCGTCATCAAGAAGAGCTCAGCCTTTCTCTAGGGAGACGAACAGGAAAACTCTTTTAATGTTATTAAAGATAGACTTACTAGAGCTCCTTTATTAGCATTGCCTGATTTCTCTAAGACTTTTGAGATTGAATGTGATGCATCAGGTGTAGGCATTGGAGCCGTATTGACTCAAGAAGGAAGACCTATAGCATACTTCAGCGAAAAGTTGAATGGGGCATCTCTGAACTATCCCGTCTATGACAAAGAAATGTATGCTTTGATTCGTGCCCTCGAGACGTGGCAACACTACCTTTGGCCGAAAGAATTTGTAATTCATTCAGACCATGAAGCGCTAAAACACATTAAAGGACAGCACAAGTTGAATAAACGACATGCAAAATGGGTGGAATACCTCGAGTCGTTTCCCTATGTCATCAAACACAAAAAAGGTAAGGATAACGTTGTGGCCGATGCACTCTCAAGAAGGTATGCATTTTTAGCACATTTAGAATCAAAACTGCTTGGATTTGTTTACTTGAAAGAATTATATGCCACTGATGATGATTTTGGTGAAATTTTCCGTGCGTGTGAGAAAATGGCTGTTGATAAGTTTTACAGGTCTGACGGTTTTCTTTTCAAAGAAGGTAAACTATGTGTGCCAAAAAGTTCTATTCGGGAAGTGTTGGTTAACGAAGCGCATAGCGGAGGACTCATGGGGCATTTTGGAGTAGAAAAGACAATGGCTACACTAAGAGAACATTTTTATTGGCCAAAAATGAGGAAAGATGTCGAGCGAGTATGCGCGCGCTGTATATCGTGCAAGAAAGCTAAATCGAGGATCAAGCCTCATGGCTTATACTTACCTCTTCCAATTCCTGACGCACCATGGCAAGATATTTCAATGGATTTTGTACTTGGTTTACCCCGAACCAAAACAGGAAAAGATTCAATTTTTGTGGTAGTAGACAGATTTTCGAAAATGTCTCATTTTATACCATGTACAAAAACTGACGATGCTGTTCACATTTCTAATCTTTTCTTTAGGGAGGTAGTGCGCCTTCATGGGTTAACAAGAACCATTGTTTCGGATCACGATACTAAATTCCTAAGTCACTTTTGGCGATCACTTTGGGGAAAGCTTGGAACGAAGTTACTTTTCTCGACTACATGTCATCCCCAAACCGATGGGCAAACTAAAGTAGTCAATAAGGTGCTATCAACTTTACTAAGGGGCATCATTCGAAAAAATTTGAAATCATGGGAGGAATGCTTACCTCATGTGGAGTTCGCCTATAATCGATCCGTGCATTCGGCGACTAAGTTCTCACCATTTGAAGTCGTCTACGGGTTTAATCCCCTAACTCCGTTAGATTTGATGCCGCTACCTAATGATCAGCTTGTGCATGCAGATGCCAGAAAAAAAGCCGAATACGTGAAGAATTTGCATAAACAAGTTCGAGACAACATTGAATCTAAGACTGAAAAGTACGCTTGAAAGGCAAACAAAGGTCGCAAACGAGTTAATTTTGAACCTGGAGATTGGGTTTGGGTGCATATGAGAAAAGAACGCTTCCCAGTCCAACGTAGATCTAAGTTACTACCTCGTGGAGATGGACCGTTTCAAGTTCTTGAGAAAATTAACGATAACTCCTATAGACTTGATTTACCAGGTGAGTACAATATTAGTGCGACTTTCAACGTAGCTGACTTGAGTCTTTTTGATACAGGTTCTGACTTGAGGGCAAGTCATCTTCAAGAGGGGGAGAATGATGCAAGCACGTTCCATGTTAAGTCGAGCTCGAGTCATGATCCGTTGATGTTACCTCGTGGCCCTATCACTAGAGCTCGATCTAAGCTATTCAAAGACGCCATCAGAGTTTTTTTCCAGCAAGTGTGGAAAGATAATGAAGCTAACTTACTTGGACGAGAGGAGGGACCAACGTTGGAGAATTTTCGCAATGTTCTACAAGCTCAACCAGCAACCCATGAGCTCGGTTCTAGCTCGTGCTAAGTTTCAATTAAGTTCAACGAGCTTAATTGGCCATTCGGCCTTAAGCTAAATAAATTAGTTGGAATTTTATTTAAAAAATAAATTTGGATAAATTTAATTTCCTTTAATTAGTTTGCTGCTATTAAATAAGGTTATAAGTTGTTCTTAAATCTAGCATATTTACTTGGAAATTAAAGTTGTTTAGCTGAAACTAGTATTTAATGTTGTCCTAAGTTTCAGCCAATTTTTATTAGTTGTTAAATAGCTTAGATTTAATTTGTTTCAGCTCAATTTAATGTCTTAATGTGATCTTTAATTGCTGGAATTAATTAGCTAAGTTAATGAACTTAATTGCTTGTAGGTGCATGTAAAGGGACGGCACAAGGAGATTAATGGGCAGCAACAATTACTTTCATTTAAGCTCACCGAAGTTAATGCAAGAAGGTCAACAATCAGCAGCAACTTGAGCTGAAAAGTCAGCCATTAAAGTTGGAATTTAAGGAGGAATTTAAGGGCATTCATGCATGTTTGGTTGAACAATGAAGAGTCATCCATTTATCCATTAAAGCTGGAATTTAAGGAGGAATTTAAGGGCATTCATGCATGTTTGGTTGAACAATGAAGAGTCATCCATTTATTTTTTTTCCTTGATGATTCGGCTGCACCTTGGTGATTTAAAAGATGCCTCTTGAGCTCCCATTCAGCCAATGTGGACTTCGAACTTGAAGAGTTTTCCTATCTAGAATTTTCAAGTTATTGCTAGTATTAATTTTGCTTAGTCATTAAGGCTAGAAGATGACCATTCGGCTAGCTCAAGCAACTATAAATAGTTGGCCATTTTACTTTGTAATGGACTTTTGCCAAATTTTATATCGTTATTATGCTGAATTTGCGAGAGCAATTACTCCTATTTCGTTCTTAGGATTTGTTGGCTTATCTAGGAGTCTAGTGGCGTCAACCATCCTTCGTTCAATTCCGATACCAAGGTTCCTATCGTACATCGATAGTGGGTCGAGGTCCGTTAAACAACTAAAACCGAAACCTTTAGAAACGTATAAGTAACCGGGTCGATACCTTTCTCGGTATTGGTTCTTACTTGTTTCCTAAAAGTCTTAAACCGAAACCCAAACACTCTTTCATCCTTAAACTGAAACCCAATTCTTACAACTTATCCTAACTTCATCGAAATTTCTTTCTTTCTTCGATTCTCAGGTTTACGATCGAACTCCAAGTATACATCTCATTTTCTACTCGAGATCGGGATCGTATCACTTACATACCTGCAACATTCTCACTTAACACATGAGTACTCTTTCATAATATAGGCATATTGCCAATCATGTCATAAAGTGTTACAAGCATAACTGAAAACTCATCACTTACTTAATACTTAATAATCTCAATTACTTACAATCTCAATATTAAATAAGCCTTAAATGCATACCTGTACTCATACCTGTACTCTTTCTTCATGTTCTCACCTTGTCATTTCTTTGACTTACTCTTTGGACTACTCGAGAACCTTTGCCTTTTTGAACTTACCATTGCCATGTCTTGACATGGTCTTACGTGGTATCCTTGCCTTATGAACTCACCAATGCCATGCCTTGGTATGGTCTTACATGGGACCTTTGCCTTATAGTAACTCATCAATGCCATGTCTTGACATGGTCTTACATGATTTCCTTGCCTTATAGAACTTATCAATGCCATGCCTTGGCATGGTCTTACATGATATCCTTATCTTACCAAATGCCTTGTTCCAAACATGGTCTTACATGGTATCCTTAACCGTCAATTCCTCCTTAAATGCCATGTTATGAACATGGACTTTTCCATCAAATTCTTCCTTAATTGCCATGGTATAGCCATGGACTTTGAGATATCAAGGCCTTGTCAAGTCATAGCTGAAACATACTTGGTCAAATTCTCAAGGTTAGTCGCATAACTCAATAATAACATTACTAATAACAATAATTGCATAATAATAAAATGCTACTCAACTTACATACTTACATTCTAAATCTCATCATATCATCAGCTTAACTTATTCTCATCAAACTATGTTAGTCAATACTTTCTTGTTATCATACAAAGCCATAATACAAAATATGGTCTAACATATAAATTATACAAGTTCTCTTTCCAATATCGAATTATTATCGAACATTAATCATTATATCTGAAACTCAATACTATAGTATTTATGGCCAAAATATCAATTTATCATTCAAATATGCATAATTAAATGCTTATTAAACATATGAACTTACCTCGATACCAAAACGATCATTTTACCAACTTTCCTGATTTTCGATTTTCCTCCCATTCTAGGTCCAAATCTCATTTTTTAGGGTCTAATACATCATATTTCACTTATTTAATTAATGTACTACTCAAAAGAGTCCCTAACTCAAACTTTGGAAAAATTATAATTTTGCCCCTAAACTTTTGCATAATTATGATTTTTCCCCTAGGCTCGAAAATTAAACTTCATCCCTTATTCTTATGTTTTATAACATGCTAATCATTTTCCCTTCGATGGCAACATCAAATTCTTGCTCTAACATGCACTTATGTACATTAGGTATTTTTGCCGATTATGTCGTTTTACTCGTTTTCACTTAAAATCGCTTAGTAAAAGTTGTTTAACATAATTCTAAGCTTCATATTCTGCCATAAAACATCAAAATAAATACATTTCACCTATGGGTATTTTTCCAAATATAAACCCTAGGTTAAATTATTGCTAGAATAAGCTAAATCAAGTTACCGGGACTCCAAAAACGTAAAGAACAGGAAAAACGGGGCTAGAATGGACTTACCATGAAGCTTGGAAAGCTTGAAAACCCTATCCATGGCTTCCCACATGTTAAATTCGGCCTAAGCTTGAAGATGGACAAATTTGGCATTTAAATTTTGTTTTTAATTTATTTAATTCACTAAATTACCAAAATGCCCCTTAAAAAAATCTTTTGAAACATACCCATCCATGTCCATTTTTGTCCACCAACCTAACCAATGGCCTAATTATCATTTAAGGACCTCCAATTTAAAATTTCATAACAATTGGACACCTCTAACATGTAGAACTCAACTTTTGCACTTTTTACAATTAGTCTTTTTGACTAAATTGAGTGCCCAAACGTCAAAATTTTCGAATGAGATTTTCACGCAATCATTCCGTGAAATTGTAGACCATAAAAAATATAAATAAAATAAATTTCTCAACATCGGATTTGTGATCTTGAAACCACTGTTCCGACTAAGCCCAAAATCGGGCTGTTACAACTCTCCCCCCTTTGGGGATTTTCGTCCCCGAAAATCTCACCAGTTAATGGATTTAGGTCTAATTTCACAAGTCACTTTGAGCTTCTCATATAGTCTCGGCATCTTCAACATCTTACTTCTTAAATAAACAGATAATTATCACTGTGCTAGACATCATAACATTCTATCTTTAACTCGCTGATATATGTATCAAGATCATTTGAAAATGAAAACCAATACACTGGTCTAAGTTGAACTTCCTATCATTCACACTTTGCCAACTTCAATTTCTTCTCAAATCTAGAGAAAGATTAAACTTATAATAGAATTTACTTTAACTGTTACTCATCGAAGCAGTTAACTATACTGATGCCACAATACTCATACAGCTTAAAAATCATAGTACCATAACAAGACTAACTTCTCAATTACTTTAGTAGATAATGTCCCAGCTGAAAGCAAAACATCTCGATCATCGGAGAAATTTAAACACAAATTTCCATAACAACCAATACAAAAGCACAATCTTTATACCTCTGGTAACTGTATCAAAGTACTCTCGCCATCAAGTCAAAACTTATAATCATCATAAGCATTTTAATAATAAGAAGATACCATTTTCATCAATGGAACATTTTCTACTGATATCTCATGGCTGATACTTTGAATAATAATTTATTAAGGAAACAAAAATAACAAAATCTCAAAACATAGAGCTATACAGAAAATACTCATAAGTACTAAAAATAATCTTAACAAAAGCCACACAATCTTCCTTTATTTTTATTGAGTAATAGCTAGTAAAACTGGATGCTAACATCATACGGACCTTATCGTCAACTTTCTATCTGTGCATGATGCAGAAAACCAGAAAAGATAGAACAATTTCGATCATAGCTCAAATAGACTACAATGCTTTCATCTACCTGTAAATTTAGCTGACATTCTTATACTATAGGAATTTCATTCGAAATCTTGCATATATGTATACCTCTGAGAGTAAATGGAAACATATAATATGTAACATCCCTAAATTGGGCCTAGTAGGATTGGGCCCATTGGGCCTTGGGCGTAGGAGTGTTTAAAAATTTTTAGAACAAGAGAATGGCATTATTTCAAGTTGGACTTATTAAGAAGATGATTTTAGAAAGTTACGGGGTTCTATGAAGGTTCGAGTTCAAGTTGGGCCTTAGTAAAAGTTTGTGTTTAAGCCTATTAAGGAGAGATAGTAAGTGGCATCAAGGCTTATGGAAATAAAAGAGTAAATTGCTAGCATAAATGAGCATATGGCAAGGAGGTTATGGCATCAAGTGAAGTACCTTGAGGGAAGAGGTTCAAATCCCATCTTTCGCAAATTTTGGATTTATTTTTGTGTGCTCTTCCAAGTGTCAACCATGACATTATTAAAGGAAAGAAATAAAAGAAAAATGAAATGATGACTAAAAAGATAAGGTAAGGAGGAAAACAAGGAAAAAGAAAGGAAAGAAATAAAAGAAAAAGGATAATAAAGAAGTGGGAAAATAATAATGATGGAATTTGAAATAATGAAGTAGGTGAAAAAAAAAATATAATGGTGAGATTTGAAAAGAATGGGGTAGGTGAAAAAAAATGCATGGAGGGTGTAATAGCCCGATTTAGGGGATAGTCGGAACAGTGATCTTGAAATCACTAAACCGAGGATAGAGAAAATTATTTTCATGTTATTCTATGTGTATAACATGTTTATAAACATGCATGAAATTTTTGGTGTCTCAATTTTAGCAATTGAGGGCTTAATTTAGAAAAAGGGACTAAATCGCATAAAGTGCTAAAGTTTAATTTTAATTGCTAGAGGTGCAAATTGACTAAGAAGTATTAACTGGAGGTCCTTAAAGTATAATTCGGCCTTGTCTAAATGAGTAGGCCGGCCGAAAAAAAAAATAAGGACAAGAGCATTTATTTTGGTTAAAAGTTGGTGATGTTAGGTGTTTTAAATGAATATAATAAGAGGAATAAAGATGTTATCAACTTTTCACTATTCCTACATCTTCATCCACCGTAAATTGAAGAGAAATAAGGGTTATGGAGCTCAAAATTTTCAGCAAACATTTCTCCTCACAAGTAAGTGATTTTTATGATCTTGCTTGATAAAAAATTGTACTTTTGGAATCCCCAAAGCTTAAGCTAGCTAATGAGGGGACTAATTTGTAACATGGTTGAGAGTCTAGGGACTTGCCATGAGAGATTTTATGCTGGTTCCAAGGTCTTGAAGTACTTTATCAAAGGTTCAATCAAAAACCTATCCCTCGTAATAGGTGACTCGGATTTTTGGTGTCGCGGAGAGGATCGCGTTACGGATTCCGAATAAGGTGTGTAATCTCATACCCTTCCATATACATATCTGAAATGGTGTGTAATCTCACACTTCTCTAAAAGTTTGTATGAAATATGCTGTTAATCGGTGGAAATACCGAAGAAAACTAAAAACCGGCATCCGTAATCACTCGGGTGTGCGTATGATCGTAGTGGTAATCGTATTTCGTAATAAAATAGTTTCAGTTAGAAGCAGTAATGTGTTTTTGAAAAATCACTAAAAATAGGAAAAAAGGAATTAGAAAGTGAATAAGATATCAAATTAAATCTTACTGTGTCTATTTTAATATGGAAGAAACAGAGAAGGAAAACAAATTTTATATTATGAGATATCTTGATTTTAGTGAGACTGGTTCTGATTAACTTTGGGGTTCACTAATCTGTTTTGGAAAAATCATATAAAATTGTAAAAAATGAATTATGAGTTATAATTTATATGTATGGATTCCTTAGTGAGCCTATGTTCAAGAGAAAGAAGTTGGAACAGTATATGAAAACTGTATAGTGAGATATTTGAAATTAAGGTAAGAGAGGTCAGAATCATTGGACAGTGAAACAAGGGAAACTTTAAGGAATAAACTGTACTAAATGGCTAGGCCAAAATTTCTGGAAAAATTACAGTAAGGAGATATATGAGTCTAGTTTCAAGGAAATTTTACAGATCTAAATTTTGAGTTTCCTAACTCGAGTTATAATCAATTTAGTCAGTATGACGTAGATAGACAATTTTAAATATTTATGCCCAAATTAGTAGTTAAGTCCATAATTGCGAAATTACCCCGTTTGGGCCTAAAATGGATTTTTGACCCAATAGTTCCGAAGAGACCCAAATAGAATTCTGTGCCACTCGAGGCGATAGTATGCCTTCGGAAACACTGTTGAATATGAAATTACCGAAATTACCCTTGGAGGGTAAATTACTGAATTACCCTTGGTGGGTAAAACTACTGAATTTACCCTTGGAAGGTAAATTATCGAATTACCCTTGGTGGGTAAAACTACCGAATTACCCTTGGTGGGTAAAACTACCAAAATTACCCTTGGAGGGTAAATTACCGAATTACCCTTGGTGGGTAAAACTACCGAATTTACTCTTGGAGGGTAAATTACCGAATTACCCTTGGTGGGTAAAACTACCGAATTTACCCTTGGAAGGTAAATTATCGAATTACCCTTGGTGGGTAAAACTACCGAATTTACCCTTGGAAGGTAAATTACCGAATTACCCTTGGTGGGTAAAATTACTGAATTACCCTTAGAGGGTAAATTACCGAAATACCCCTGGGTTGTGCAAATTACCGAAATACCCCTGGGTTGTACAATTACTGAAATACCCCTGGGTTGCAAAATTACCGAAATACCCTTAGAGGGTAAATTACCGAAATTCCCTGGGTTGCGAAATTACTGAAATACCCTTGGAGGGTAAATTACCGAAATACCCCTGGGTTGTAAAATTACCGAAATACCCTTAGAGGGTAAATTACTGAAATACCCCTGGGTTGCAAAATTATCGAAATATCCTTGGTGGGTAAAATTTTTGAATTTCCCTTAGAGAGTAAATTACCGAATTACCCTTAGTGGGTACGATTACCAAATTATGAAAATGCCCTTACGGGCCGAATTACGAAAATGCCCCTAATGGGCCGAATTACGAAATGTCCCTATGGACCGAATTACGAAAATACCCTTTATGGGTCAAATGTGATATTTGATATATGGGCAGTTTGATATTTGTGATATGGGCCAGAGTGTGTAATTTCACACTTATCTCATGGGTTTGATATTATACCGTAAGCATTAGAATAAATCGTAAAATTTGTAAAATCAGAAAATACAGTATAATAACACTTTTTGTGTAAATGCATGAAACCGGTATTAAGGTTGTGGGAATTTCGGATTTGCCCTTAATGGGTTATTTTGTTAAAAAGTGATATTTTGGGCCATATGAATTATTTTAATAAATTGGCCAAGTGTGAAATTTGAAAAAAAAAAGGCCTCATGTGATTAATGGGCCAAAATTTGCTAGAACGATTAATGGGCCAAAATTTGCTAGATCGATTAATGGGCCAAAATTTGCTAGATCGATTAATGGGCCAAAATTTGCTAGATCGATTAATGGGCCAAAATCTGTTAGATCGATTAATGGGCCAAAATTTGCTAGATTGATTAATGGGCCAAAATTTGCTAGATCGATTAATGGGCCAAAATTTGTTAGATCGATTAATGGGCCAAAATTTGCTAGATCGATTAATGGGCCAAAATTTTCTAGATCGATTAATGGGCCAAAATTTGTTAGATCGATTAATGGGCCAAAATTTGCTAGATCGATTAATGGGCCAAAATTTGCTAGATCGCTTAATGGGCCAAATTGTTAAGATTGATTAATGGGCCAAATTGCTAGATTGCTTAATGGGCCAACTTGTATTATGGGCCTTATGATGAAATTATTCTATGAATATTGCTATGCTTTGTATATGCATACATGATTGCATAGGTTGGGATAAAATTGAAGAGAAGTGCTAGTGGCTCTGCCACAATCTAGGTCGGTGACTCTGTCACAATCTAGTTCGGTGGCTCTGCCACAATCTAGTTCGGTGACTCTGTCACAATCCAGTTCGGTGGCTCTGCCATAATCTAGTTCGGTGACTCTGTCACAATCTAGTTCGGTGGCTCTGCCACAAACATTTTAAATGGCTTTATGCCTACGATTAGTGTGTTGGCGGGGGGATTGACTTGATCCCCACATGTGTGCTGGTTGGTACGGGTGGTGTGTAGCGGATGAAAATTAGGTTTGGTTTGGGATTTGCATATCATATGCATATTATATACATGTTATTATGTTATAATTGTAAATGGGCTTAGGCCCAAAATATTGCTATGTGTGTTCCGACCCGGTGGATGATGGTAAGGGGATTACACACTGAGTTCTTGTAACTCACCCCCCTTTCTCTTAACCTTTTCAGGTAATGCTCAGTGACGTGGACTTGGGCCTTGGATGACTCGATGGAGACCATACTTTAGAAATGGTTTATTTGGACTTCGGACTACTTTCTTTTTTATTTTATTACTCTACTATTTTGGGTTAAATGTTGTAATCAGGCCTCAAATTTTCTTTCAAAATGCTTCTGCAACTCTATTCCCAAACGTCCCATTTTCGTAAATT
The DNA here is from genome assembly GCA_005393395.2 of Gossypium australe. Classification (NCBI taxonomy): domain Eukaryota; kingdom Viridiplantae; phylum Streptophyta; class Magnoliopsida; order Malvales; family Malvaceae; genus Gossypium; species Gossypium australe. The sequence continues at coordinate 62,903,265 of CM016619.1, forward strand.
GTTTATTTTAAATATATTTTCACAACCAAAAAGGTTTTTAAAGAAAATTACGTTTTCAAGTAAATAACAATTGCTTAAGTGTTTTGGGTTTTAGCAAAGAGGCTGTAATTCTCAAACAAGTTTTTAACAATCTCAAAGATGGTTTGAAAAAAAAACTTCCATGTGACACACCAGATTCAGGCTTAACGTCTAGGCTGGGTTTGGGGTGTTACAATTAAGTTGTATCAGAGCATAGTTTGCAAAACTCGGCTGTGGTTTGGGTTCAAAAATGTTTTCCAAAGCTGTTTGAATTATATGTTTTAAAGGAAGTATGGCACCACGAGTATCCGGCACCAAGTCAAGTAAGTATATGTTATCATTTTATGATTATGATTATTGTGATATGACCGTAGAAATACTCTAGAACTTTTGGCTTTAAGAGTAAAAACTATAGAGATTGAGACTCTAGGATGCGTTTTGCGAAAACCACTTCAACTCTTATACTCCATAAGACATTGTTTAATAAACGTCAAATAGTATATTGATTCATAAGACTTATAATCAGATTAAATTGACATTAGTGAACATGAGTGCTAGAGGATGTGGACGTGATAGAGGCCGAAGTGCTAGGGCTAGACCTTCAGCACTGAGGCATGTGCCCGAAAGGGGGGCGCTGGCAGTGTCAATGGCTGAGACGGGATCTCATGATCGAACTAAGGTTGATGAGATGACTCAATTAGTTAAGGAGTTATTTGAAGAGGTTAAAGGAATTGGTGAAGCACTTCGAGTTGGGAGTGTGGATTGTAGGAAGAAAAGAGATCGTGATTCTTTTGGGTCGCAGTGTCGTTCCGTAAAGCATGTCTAGGCACATCCAAACTTTTCGGCTTGCGATTATTGCAAAAAGCGTCATCCGGGAGAATGCTGGAGGAGGCCAGGAGCATGTATGAGATGCGGGTCTAAGGAGCATAAGGCTCGGGATTGTTTTATCACCATCAAGTCAGGTATGTTTTGGTTGGATGTGATGATTGAGTGTAAAAAAATTTTTAAGTATAAGTGGTAGATGACTGCTTGCTTCCGTGGTTAGATGTTTGGTTGTGAAAGAGGATTCAAGATTTTGTTAAAAGTACATTAGTGTTATTAAGATCGGAGTGCGCAGCGAAAGCATAGTGATGTGATTTGAGCGGTACGTTTAGTAGTTGATTGGAAATTTCGAGGACGAAATTTTTTTTAAGGAGGGTAGAATTGTAACATCCCTAAATTGGGCCTAGTAGGATTGGGCCCATTGGGCCTTGGGCGTAGGAGTGTTTAAAAATTTTTAGAACAAGAGAATGGCATTACTTCAAGTTGGACTTATTAAGAAGATGATTTTAGAAAGTTACGGGGTTCTATGAAGGTTCGAGTTCAAGTTGGGCCTTAATAGAAGTTTGTGTTTAAGCCTATTAAGGAGAGATAGTAAGTGGCATCAAAGCTTATGGAAATAAAAGAGTAAATTGCTAGCATAAATGAGCATATGGCAAGGAGGTTATGGCATCAAGTGAAGTACCTTGAGGGAAGAGGTTCAAATCTCATCTTTTGCAAATTTTGGATTTATTTTTGTGTGCTCTTCCAAGTGTCAACCATGACATTATTAAAGGAAAGAAATAAAAGAAAAATGAAATGATGACTAAAAAGATAAGGTAAGGAGGAAAACAAGGAAAAAGAAAGGAAAGAAATAAAAGAAAAAGGATAATAAAGAAGTGGGAAAATAATAATGATGGAATTTGAAATAATGGAGTAGGTGAAAAAAAAATATAATGATGAGATTTGAAAAGAATGGGGTAGGTGAAAAAAAATGCATGGAGGTGTAATAGCCCAATTTAGGGGATAGTCGGAACAATGATCTTGGAATCACTAAACCGAGGATAGAGAAAATTATTTTCATGTTATTCTATGTGTATAACATATTTATAAACATGCATGAAATTTTTGGTGTCTCAATTTTAGCGATTGAGGGCTTAATTTCGAAAAAAGGACTAAATCGTATAAAGTGCTAAAGTTTAATTTTAATTTCTAGAGGTGCAAATTGACTAAGAAATATTAATTGGAGGTCCTTAAAGTACAATTTGGCCTTGTCTAAATGAGTAGGCCGGCCAAAAAAAAATATAGGGACAAGAGCATTTATTTTGGTCAAAAGTTGGTGGGGTTAGGTGTTTTAAATGAATAGAATAAGAGGAATAAAGATGTTATCATCTTTTCACTATTCCTACATCTTCATCCACCAAAAATTGAAGAGAAATAAGGGTTATGGAGCTCAAAATTTTTAGCAAACATTTCTCCTCACAAGTAAGTGATTCTTATGATCTTGCTTGATAAAAAATTGTACTTTTGGAATCCCCAAAGCTTAAGCTAGCTAATGAGGGGACTAATTTGTAACATGGTTGAGAGTCTAGGGACTTGCCATGAGAGATTTTATGCTAGTTCCAAGGTCTTGAAATACTTTATCAAAGGTTCAATCAAAAACCTATCCCTCGTAATAGGTGACTCGGATTTTTGGTGTCGTGGAGAGCATCGCGTTACGGATTCCGAATAAGGTGTGTAATCTCATACCCTTCCATATACATATCTGAAATGGTGTGTAATCTCACACTTCTTTGAAAGTTTGTATGAAATATGCTGTTAATCGGTGGAAATACCGAAGAAAACTAAAAATCGGCATCCGTACACTCGGGTGTGCGTATGATCGTAGTGGTAATCATATTTCGTAATAAAACAATTTCGGTTAGAAGCAGCGACGTGTTTTTGAAAAATCACTAAAAATAGGAGAAAAGGAATTATAAAGTGAATAAGATATCAAATTAAAGCTTACTGTGTTTATTTTAATATGGAAGAAACGGAGAAGGAAAACGAATTTTATATTATGAGATATCTTGATTTTAGTGAGACTGGTTCTGATTAACTTCGGGGTTCACTGATCTGTTTTGGAAAAATCATATAAAATTTTAAAAAATTAATTATGAGTTATAATTTATATGTATCGATTCCTTAGTGATCCTATGTTCAAAAGAAACAAGTTGAAATAGTATATGAAAACTGTACAGTGAGATATTTGAAATTAAGGTAAGAGAGGTCAGAATCATTGGACAGTGAAACAAGGGAAACTTTAAGGAATAAACTGTACTAAATGGCTAGGCCAAAATTTCTGGAAAACTTACAATAAGGAGATATATGAGTCTAGTTTCAAGGAAATTTTACGGATCTACATTTTGAGTTTCCTAACTCGAGTTATAATCAATTTAGTCAGTATGATGCAGATAGACAGCTTTAAATATTTATGCCCAAATTAGTAGTTAAGTCCAGAATTGCGAAATTACCCCGTTTAGGCCTAAAATGGATTTTTGACCCAATAGTTCCGAAGAGACCCAAATAGAATTCTGTGCCACTCGAGGCGATAGTAGGCCTTCGGAAACACCGTTGAATATGAAATTACCGAAATTACCCTTGGAGGGTAAATTACCGAAACACCCTTGGTGGGTAAAACTACCGAATTTACCCTTGGAAGGTAAATTACCGAATTACCCTTGGTGGGTAAAACTACCGAAATTACCCTTGGAGGGTAAATTACCGAATTACCCTTGGTGGGTAAAACTACCGAATTTACCTTTGGAGGGTAAATTACCGAATTACCCTTGGTGGGTAAAACTACCAAAATTACCCTTGGAAGGTAAATTACCGAATTACCCTTGGTGGGTAAAACTACCGAATTTACCCTTGGAAGGTAAATTACCGAATTACGCTTGGTGGGTAAAACTACTGAATTACCCTTAGAGGGCAAATTACCGAAATACCCCTGGGTTATGCAAATTACCGAAATAACCTTGGGTTGTGCAATTACTGAAATACCCCTAGGTTGCAAAATTATCGAAATACCCTTAGAGGGTAAATTACCGAAATTCCCTGGGTTGCAAAATTACTGAAATACCCTTGGAGGGTAAATTACTGAAATACCCCTGGGTTGCAAAATTACCGAAATACCCTTAGAGGGTAAATTACTGAAATACCCCTGGGTTGCAAAATTATCGAAATATCCTTGGTGGGTAAAATTTCTGAATTCCCTTAGAGAGTAAATTACCGAATTACCCTTAGTGGGTACGATTACCAAATTATGAAAATGCCCTTACGGGCCAAATTACGAAAATGCCCCTAATGGGCCGAATTACGAAATGTCCCTATGGACCGAATTACGAAAATACCCTTTATGGGCCAAATGTGATATTTGATATATGGGCAGTTTGATATTTGTGATATGGGCCAGAGTGTGTAATTTCACACTTATCTCATGGGTTAGATATTATACCGTAAGCATTAGAATAAATCGTAAAATTTGTAAAATCAGAAAATACAGTATAATAACACTTTTTGTGTAAATGCATGAAACCGGTATTAAGGTTGTGGGAATTACGGATTTGCCCTTAATGGGTTATTTTGTTAAAAAGTGATATTTTGGGCCATATGAATTATTTTGATAAATTGGCCAAGTGTGAAATTTGAAAAAAAAAGGCCTCATGTGATTAATGGGCCAAAATTTGCTAGATCGATTAATGGGCCAAAATTTGCTAGATCGATTAATGGGCCAAATTTTGCTAGATCGATTAATGGGCCAAAATTTGTTAGATCAATTAATGGGCCAAAATTTGCTAGATCAATTAATGGGCCAAAATTTGCTAGATCGATTAATGGGCCAAATTGTTAAGATTGATTAATGGGCCAAATTGCTAGATTGCTTAATGGGCCAACTTGTATTATGGGCTTTATGATGAAATTATTCTATGAATATTGTTATGCTTTGTATATGCATACATGATTGCATGGGTTGGGATAAAATTGAAGAGAAGTGCTAGTGGCTCTGCCACAATCTAGTTCGGTGACTCTATCACAATCCAGTTTGGTGGCTCTGCCACAATCTAGTTCGGTGACTCTGTCACAATCCAGTTCGGTGGCTCTGCCACAATCTAGTTCGGTGACTCTGTCACAATCTAGTTCAGTGGCTCTGCCACAAACATTTTAAATGGCTTTATGCCTGCGATTGGTGTGTTGGCGGGGTGGGTTGACTTGATCCCCACAGGAGTGCTGGTTGGTACGGGTGGTGTGTAGTGGATGAAAATTAGGTTTGGTTTGGGATTTGCATATCATATGCATATTATATACATGCTATTATGTTATAATTGTAAATGGGCTTAGGCCCAAAATATTGCTATGTGTGTTCCGACCCAGTGGATGATGGTAAGGGGATTACACACTGAGTTCTTGTAACTCACCCCCCTTTCTCTTAACCTTTTCAGGTAATGCTCAGTGACGTGGACTTGGGCCTTGGATGACTCGATGGAGACCATACTTTAGAAATGGTTTATTTGGACTTCGGACTACTTTCTTGTTTATTTTATTACTCTACTATTTTGGGTTAAATGTTGTAATCAGGCCTCGGATTTTCTTTCAAAATGCTTCTGCAACTCTATTCCCAAACGTCCCATTTTCGTAAATTGTTTATTTCAAATATATTTTCACAACGAAAAAGGTTTTTAAAGAAAATTACATTTTCAAGTAAATAACAATTGCTTAAGTGTTTTGGGTTTTAACAAAGAGGCTGTAATTCTCAAACAAGTTTTTAACAATCTCAAAGATGGTTTGGAAAAAAAACTTCCATGTGACACACCGGATTCGGGCTTAATGTCTAGGCCGGGTTTGGGGTGTTACATAATAGTCGGAAGAGATTGCTGTAATTTCTCAACCATAAACACTGCATTCAGTCATTAATACATCACGATTATGATTTCACTATCTAATTCTGTCATTACTAATCTGATATTATTCCAATTGCAAATAGAAATAAATTCAGAATAAATTCCAGCAATTACATACTTTAGGCCTCATACCTGGATGAGTTAATTAGCTGAGTCTGACCTTTCTTTAACTATAACATTTCGGAATCCGAATGATTTTCATATTAATCTGACATCTTTTCTGCAACTGTGTTCATTTACTAAATCATTCTCAACTCTGATCACGTTGTCAATTAATCTACAATTCAACTCTTTAGTCTTCCACTTGTAAACCCATTCGGTCTAAGTTTCATGAAATTTATCTATAATATACCTTATTGGAAGGGGGTGAGGTTTGTAACGCCTCTTACTTGCCTCTTATATACTCATGCATATAACTTAACACTCATCAATATATATATTTTGTTTCAAGTAACTTAACATGTATACTCATTTTACACAACCTTCCTATCATCTTATACAAACAAGTGCACTTATACTTTCATTCATAAATCTCGAGTAAAATTACTCATAACATTCACTTAATTTCACAAGTTATACTCATAGCATCATACAAATGCCAATCAAACATGAACACTTATCATAGTATAAACTTTCCTTTCATCTCATCTTTCATATTTCAAGAGAAATTCCCATCCACAATTTATTCATCATCACATAAACATCATAAACTACTATTCTTACTTTTTATGAGTCTCAACTCATCATAAACACACTGTCTGCACTATCAAATTTAGCTCGATTGAAATGCGCATCTGTCTAATAAAATAATTTACATTAGGGTAGGGAGTCTTCACACTATCACAGTTCAATATGGCATGTATAGCTAGACTCTCACACTTACTATGGTAGTCCGAGAACTGACTAAATCATAGCTCTGATACCACTAAATGTAACACCCCTTACCCATATACTACGCCGGAACCGGGTACGAGGCATTACCAGACTTAACAATACATTCTACCAAATCCCAAGCCACAAAATTTCACTTATAATTTAAACTTTAACAAACACATGCATACACAAGCATTATAACTCCATGACCAATATGAGCCACAACTCGTGGCTAAATACAGAATAATCCTTATTACCGTTACGAAGCAATACGTTTAATCAAATTAATTAACACATATACAAAATGACTTAGTCAAGCCCCTATACATGCCATAACTTAAATCATTTATAAATAAAGATACCCATAGATAGCTTGATAGTGTGAAGCGATCTCTGACGACCTTCATAAACATGGGACTCTGAAACATGGGAAAGAAAAGGGGGTAAGCTTATAAAGCTTAGTAAGTTCACATGTAAAAATAATAAGCATTAGCAATGAATTTAGCTTACTACTAAGCTGTAATAACTTGCATAAATAATGCTAAGTTCTTACTTTCTCAACTTACTCATTTGTAGCCTTACCAAATCCTCAACGAGACAAATCCTCACAACAAGTTCTCTAATTGATACAATCATTAAATCACATGCTTATACCTTATTACTCATGTTCACATTAATCTGTCTACTTGAATCGCTGTCACTAAATTATTTATTTCTTGAACTACAGAGCTCCAAATTACAAACCACTAATTTTCCCTAAAACTAGACTCATCTTCATACCATAAAATTTCTAGAATTTTTCGTCTTGCCAATTAGTATAGTTTATTCATTAAAATTTCCCTTGTTTCACTGTTTGACTATTCAGACCTCTCTTTACTACGAATCAATTATCTCTTCGTACAGAATTCAGATGACCTTATTGTTTAGTTTATTTGAAACTAGACTCATTCAGAATTTTAGGAATATAAATTATATCACATAATTATTTTTGTACAATTTTTAATAATTTTTCCAAGACAAAACAGGGGATCACGTAGTCATTCTGAACTAGTCTCACAAAAATTTAAATATCTCAAATTATAGAAATCCTTTGTTTGCTCTGTTTCTTTTATATGAAAATATACTCAATAAGATATAAATCAATATCTCATCCTGTAACATCCTGAAATTGGGCCTAGTAGGATTGAGCCCAATGGGCCTTAGGAGTAGTAGCGTTTAAAATTTTAGAGAACGGTATTAATGCAAGTTAGACTTATTAGGTAAGTGATTTTTGAAGATTAGGGGGCTTCTATGAAGTCCCGGGATCAAATATTGGCTTTGGGGAAATTTTGGTTTTAGGTGAAAAAACCCTGGAAGTTGGCAGGTAGGCCTTAAGAATAAAATATGGAGAAAATGACACAAGTGGAGTGAGTGGTGTAGTGGCAAAGTGACGCCACATAAGAGACAAGGGGGTGACGCCACAAGGAAGGAAGGAGGTCCAAGGTTCAAGTCTTGGCTTTTGCATTTTGGTTTCTTTTTACTTGGATCTTAGAATTTGGGTCATAGTTTATATTTAGTTGCGCATGGTTTAAGACACAAGAGGAGCTTGTGGCCAAGTGGTTAGCAGCGTGGATTATGCTACAAGGGAGCCTGGGTTCGAATCTCATGACAAGCAATGGATTATTTATTTTACGGATTGGACGGCAAGAGTTTCAGTTGAATTTAAACTCTACTGACGAAGGGATCCCACATCAGAAAGACACAAAGAAGAAGGGTGAAGAGCTAGCTATATAAAGAGCATTCCAGGAGGAGAGTTAACATACCTTGGTGGGCGTTTGGGCACAGCAGTGGGCGCAGCGCGGTTTAACACTAGAGTCCTATCAGGTGTGTAACTCTCTCTACTCTAGTTGTAGAGCGGCAAATGCCGAAGTGCTGATCACGGCAATAGTAGCCACACGAGCGTGCGAGCGCACGTGTGGGGCTTCGACGCGATAGTTGAGGCCATCAGTAGTATTCTTGTGGGTTGGGGCTGCTTGGGCCACGATGGGCCAAAGTGGGCCCGATGGGCCCGTGGGCCCAAATGAGTAAATTGTATGATTGTTTAGTATATGTTGAACTAGACTAGGTGGATTTTATATACGTGGCTAGATTTGTGCTAGGTGGGCCACACGAGCGTGTGGGCCCGAATGGGCCGGAATCGAGTTTTAGGCCCAATAGTCCGGTAAAGACAGAATTGGTAGTCGAGTCGCTCGGGTGACATTGGGCCTTCAGAAAGGCCATTCCAGGTACGAAATTACTGAAATACCCTTAATAGGTAAATTACCAAAATACCCCTAGAAGGTAAATTACTGTTATACCCTTAGAGGTTGATTGGCTTGATTATTTCGTTTTTGTTATTTTGATTATGATGGTAATTTGTTTCATACGGTATCTGTGATATATGATTTGCATACATGTCATACTGCATACGAATTATTATGTCATATTGCATGGGTATGATGAGAGGAGGGGGAAGATTGATATCCGTGACTTTGGGTCACCAGTGGTTTGGCACCACCAGTGGTTTGTACCACAGTTAATTTCGTGACTTTGGGTCACCAGAGGTTTGGCACCTCATAGCGACTCGTCCTAGTGGTTTAACACCACAGTGGGTTGGCCCCACAGTTGATATATCGGGATTATCGCCAGTGATTTGGTATTACAATATGGGTTGGCCCCACACTTGGATTATTGATATTCGTGACTTTGGGTCACCAGAGGTTTGGCACCTCATAACGACTCGTCCTAGTGGCTTAGCACCACAGTGGGTTGGCCCCACATTTGACATAACGGGATTATCGCCAGTGATTTGGTATCACAACGTAGGTTGGCCCCACAGATGGATTATTCGTGACTTTGGGTCACCAGTGGTTTGGCACCACATTATTATTGGATATCAGTGACTTTGGGTCACCAGTGGTTTGGCACCACCAGTGGTTTGGTACCACACGGGGTAGAAACGGAGTTATGGATGGCTAGGTTTGGGTGCATGATATATTTGCTTGGTTATGATTTGTGTAAGCATGTTGCATTAACCGGAGGGGGATTATGCACTGAGTCTTGAAGACATGGATGCGGTAGACGCAGACGTGGTAGAGGCCGAGGTGCTAGGGCTAGATCTTCGGCACCGAGGTATGTGCCCGAAAGGGAGGCGCTGGCAGCGTCAGTGGCTGAGACGGGATCTCATGATCGAACTAAGGTTGATGAGCTGACTCAAATAGTTAAGGAGGTATTTGAAGAGGTTAAAGGAATTGGTGAAGCACTTCGAGATTGGGAGTGTGGACTGTAGGAAGAAAAGAGATCGTAATTCTTTTGGGTCGCAGTGTCGTTCTGTGAAGCATGTTAAGGCACGTCCAAACTTTTCGGCTTGCGATTATTGCAAAAGGCGTCATTCGAGAGAATGTTGGAGGAGGTCAGGAGCATGTATGAGATGCGGGTCTAAGGAGCATAAGGCTCGGGATTGTTTTATCAAGATCAAGTCAGGTATGTTTTGGTTGGATGTGATGATTGAGTGTAGAAAAATTTAAAGTATAAGTGGTAGATGACTGCTTGCTTCTGCGGTTAGACGTTTGGTTGTGTGAAAGAGGATTCAAGATTATGTTAAAAGTATATTAGTGTTATTAAGATCGGAGTGCACAGTGAAAGCATAGTGGTGTGATTTGAGCAGTGCGTTTAATAGTTGATTGGAAATTTCGAGGACAAAATTTTCTTTAAGGAGGGTAGAATTGTAACATCCCGAAATTGGGCCTAGTAGGAATGGGCCCAATGGGCCTTGGGCGTAGGAGTTTTTAAAATTTATGGGAATTTGAGAATGGCATTATTTCAAGTGGGACTTATTAATAAGGTGATTCTGGAATGTTACGGAGTTCTATGAAGGTTCGAGTTCAAGTTAGGCCTTAGTAAAAGTTTGTGTTTAAGCCTATTAAGGAGAGATAGTAAGTGGCATCAAGGCTTATGGAAATAAAAGAGTAAATTGCTAGCATAAATGAGCATATGGCAAGGAGGTTATGGCATCAAGTGAAGTACATTGAGGGAAGAGGTTCAAATCCCATCTTTTGCAAATTTTGGATTTATTTTTGTGTGCTCTTCCAAGTGTCAACCATGACATTATTAAAGGAAAGAAATAAAAGAAAAATGAAATGATGACTAAAAAGATAAGGTAAGGAGGAAAACAAGGAAAAAGAAAAGAAAGAAATAAAAGAAAAAGGATAATAAAGAAGTGGGAAAATAATAATGATGGAATTTGAAATAATGGAGTAGGTGAAAAAAATATAATGATGAGATTTGAAAAGAATGGGGTAGGTGAAAAAAAAAATGCATGGAGGGTCTAATAGCCCGATTTAGGGGATAGTCGGAACAGTGATCTCGGAATCACTAAACCGAGGATAGAGAAAATTATTTTCATGTTATTCTATGTGTATAACATGTTTATAAACATGCATGAAATTTTTGGTGTCTCAATTTTAGCGATTGAGGGCTTAATTTCAAAAAAAAGGACTAAATCGCATAAAGTGCTAAAGTTTAATTTTAATTGCTAGATGTGCAAATTGACTAAGAAATATTAATTGGAGGTCCTTAAAGTATAATTTGGGCTTGTCTAAATGAGTAGGCCGGCCAAAAAAAAATAGGGACAAGAGCATTTATTTTGGTCAAAAGTTGGTGATGTTAGGTGTTTTAAATGAATAGAATAAGAGGAATAAAGATGTTATCATCTTTTCACTATTCCTACATCTTCATCCACCGAAAATTGAAGAGAAATAAGGGTTATGGAGCTCAAAATTTTCAGCAAACATTTCTCCTCACAAGTAAGTGATTTTTATGATCTTGCTTGATAAAAAAATTGTACTTTTGGAATCCCCAAAGCTTAAGCTAGCTAATGAGGGGACTAATTTGTAACATGGCTGAGAGTCTAGGGACTTTCCATGAGAGATTTTATGCTGGTTCCAAGGTCTCGAAGTACTTTATCAAAGGTTCAATCAAAAACCTATCCCTCGTAATAGGCGACTCGGATTTTTGGTGTCGCGGAGAGCATCGCGTTACGGATTCCGAATAAGGTGTGTGTAATCTCATACCCTTCCATATACATATCTGAAATGGTGTGTAATCTCACACTTCTCTGAAAGTTTATATGAAATATCCTGTTAATCGGTGGAAATACCAAAGAAAACTAAAAACCGGCATCCGTAATCACTCGGGTGTGCGTATGATCGTAGTGGTAATTGTATTTCGTAATAAAACAGTTTCGATTAGAAGCAGTAATGTTTTTTTGAAAAATCACTAAAAGTAGGAGAAAAGGAAATAGAAAGTAAATAAGATATCAAATTAAAGCTTACTGTGTCTATTTTAATATGGAAGAAACGGAGAAGGAAAATGAATTTTATATTCTGAGATAACTTAATTTTAGGGAGACTGGTTCTGATTAACTTCGGGGTTCACTGATCTGTTTTGTAAAAATCATATAAAATTGTAAAAAATGAATTATGGGTTATAATTTATATGTATGGATTCCTTAGTGAGCCTATTTTCAAGAGAAACAAGTTGGAACAGTATATAAAAACGGTAAAGTGAGATATTTGAAATTAAGGTAAGAGAGGTCAGAATCATTGGATAGTGATCCAAGGGAAACTTTAAGGAATAAACTGTACTAAATGGCTAGGCCAAAAATTCTGGAAAAATTACAGTAAGGAGATATATGAGTCTAGTTTCAAGGAAATTTTACAGATCTAAATTTTGAGTTTCCTAACTCGAGTTATAATCAATTTAGTCAGTATGACGCAGATGGACAGTTTTAAATTTTTATGCCCAAATTAGTAGTTAAGTCCAGAATTGCGAAATTATCCCGTTTGGGCCTAAAATGGATTTTTGACCCAATAGTTTCGAAGAGACCCAAATAAATTCTGTGCCACTCGAGGCGATAGTAGGCCTTCGGAAACACCGTTGAATATGAAATTACCGAAATTACCCTTGGAGGGAAAATTACCGAATTACCCTTGGTGGGTAAAACTACCGAATTTACCCTTGGAAGGTAAATTACCGAATTACCCTTGGTGGGTAAAACTACCGAAATTACCCTTGGAGGGTAAATTAACGAATTACCTTTGGTGGGTAAAACTACCGAATTACCCTTGGAAGGTAAATTACCGAATTACCCTTGGTGGGTAAAACTACCGAAATTACCCTTGGAGGGTAAATTACTGAATTACCCTTGGAGGGTAAAACTACCGAATTTACCCTTGGAAGGTAAATTACCGAATTACCCTTTGTGGGTAAAACTACCGAATTTACCCTTGGAAGATAAATTACCGAATTACCCTTGGTGGGTAAAACTACTGAATTACCCTTAGAGGGCAAATTACCGAAATACCCTTAGAGGGTAAATTACCGAAATTCCCTGGGTTGAGAAATTACTGAAATACCCTTGGAGGGTAAATTACCGAAATACCCCCGGGTTGTGCAAATTACAGAAATTCCCCTGGGTTGTGCAAATTACCGAAATACCCCTGGGTTGTGCAATTACTGAAATACCCCTGGGTTGCAAAATTACTGAAATACCCTTAGAGGGTAAATTACCGAAATTCCCTAGGTTGCGAAATTACTGAAATACCCTTGGAGGGTAAATTACTGAAATACCCCTGGGTTGCAAAATTACCGAAATACCCTTGGTGGGTAAAATTTTTGAATTTCCCTTAGAGAGTAAATTACCGAATTACCCTTAGTGGGTACGATTATCGAATTATGAAAATGCCCTTACGGGCTGAATTACGAAAATGCCCCTAATAGGCCGAATTACGAAATGTCCCTATGGACCGAATTACAAAAATACCCTTTATGGGCCAAATGTGATATTTGATATATGGGCAGTTTGATATTTGTGATATGGGCCAGAGTGTGTAATTTCACACTTATCTCATGGGTTAGATATTATACCGTAAGCATTAGAATAAATCGTAAAATTTGTAAAATCGGAAAATATGGTAATAACACTTTTTGTGTAAATACATGAAACCGGTATTAAGGTTGTGGGAATTACAGATTTGCCCTTAATGGGTTATTTTGTTAAAAAGTGATATTTTGGGCCATATGAATTATTTTGATAAATTGGCCAAGTGTGAAATTTGAAAAAAAAAAAAGGCCTCATGTGATTAATGGGCCAAAATTTGCTAGATCGATTAATGGGCCAAAATTTGCTAGATCGATTAATGGGCCAAAATTTGCTAGATCGATTAATGGGCCAAAATTTGTTAGATCGATTAATGGGCCAAAATTTGCTAGATCGATTAATGGGCCAAAATTTGCTAGATCGATTAATGGGCCAAAATTTGTTAGATCGATTAATAGGCCAAAATTTGCTAGATCGATTAATGGGCCAAAATTTGCTAGATCGCTTAATGGGCCAAATTGTTAAGATTGATTAATGGGCCAAATTGCTAGATTGCTTAATGGGCCAACTTGTATTATGGGCCTTATGATGAAATTATTCTATGAATATTGTTATGCTTTGTATATGCATACATGATTGCATGGGTTGGGATAAAATTGAAGAGAAGTGCTAGTGACTCTGCCACAATCTAGTTCGGTGACTCTGTCACAATCCAGTTCGGTGGCTCTGCCACAATCTAGTTCGGTGACTCTATCACAATCTAGTTCGGTGGCTCTGCCACAAACATTTTAAATGGCTTTATGCCTGCGATTGGTGTGTTGGCGGGGTGGGTTGACTTGATCCCCACAGGTGTGCTGGTTGGTACGGGTGGTGTGTAGCGGATGAAAATTAGGTTTGGTTTGGGATTTGCATATCATATGCATATTATACATGTTATTATGTTATAATTGTAAATGGGCTTAGGCCCAAATATTGCTATGTGTGTTCCGACCCAGTGGATGATGGTAAGGGGATTACACACTGAGTTCTTGTAACTCACCCCCTTTCTCTTAACCCTTTCAGGTAATGCTCAGTGACGTGGACTTGGGCCTTGGATGACTCGATGGAGACCATACTTTAGAAATGGTTTATTTGGACTTCGGACTACTTTCTTGTTTATTTTATTACTCTACTATTTTGGGTTAAATGTTGTAATCAGGCCTCGGATTTTCTTTCAAAATGCTTCTGCAACTCTATTCCCAAACGTCCCATTTTCGTAAATTGTTTATTTCAAATATATTTTCACAACCAAAAAGGTTTTTAAAGAAAATTACGTTTTCAAGTAAATAACAATTGCTTAAGTGTTTTGGGTTTTAACAAAGAGGCTGTAATTCTCAAACAAGTTTATAACAATCTCAAAGATGGTTTGAAAAAAAAAACTTCCATGTGACACACTAGATTCGAGCTTAACTTCTAGGCCGGGTTTGGGGTGTTACACAAAATGCCCCTATGGGCCAATTTGTTAGAATGCCTTAGTGGGCCGAATTACAAAGTTCTATAATTGGCCGATTTACAGTAATAAATTACTGGATTAATGATTGTTGTTTATATATGTGGATATTATGCTTTATTATGTATGTTGCATTTACATATTTTGCATGGGTTGGGAAAAAATGTTGAGGAGAAGTGTAGCCTGGTGGCATTGCCACAAAAATGTTTATTATTATGTTTCATTATGATTTCGGTGGCTTGGCCACAATAAAAATATTATAAATGGCAACTTGCCTGCGATTTGGTGTGAGCGACGGGGTGGGTTGACTTGATCCCCACAGGTGTGATTGGCTGGTCGGGGGTGTGATGGATGGATG
Source organism: Gossypium australe (assembly GCA_005393395.2). NCBI lineage: Eukaryota > Viridiplantae > Streptophyta > Magnoliopsida > Malvales > Malvaceae > Gossypium > Gossypium australe. Next base: position 62,918,639 of record CM016619.1, read on the forward strand.
GGTTGGGTTGCATACATTGCACTTATATATATATATATATATATATATATTCTGTTATGTAAATGGGCTTAGACCCAAGTTATTACTAAATGGATTCAGGCCCAGTGGATGACGGTAAGGGGATTATACACTGAGTTCTAGTAACTCACCCCTTTCCCTTAACCCTTACAGGTAATGCTCAGTGATGTGGACTTGGGCCATGGATGACTCGGTGGAGGCCATACTTCACTTTATTACTTTTACTATTTTGGGTTTTTATGTTGTAATAAGGCCTCTGGAATATTTTATTTTTGCTTTATGTTTGACGTACTTATTATCTTGCTTGAATTGTTTTAAATGGGAATTTTTCTAAAAACTTAAATAAAAGTTTTCCAAAATTACTTAACAAATGGATTTCATAACAAACTTTTACAAATATTTTAACTCGAAAATTTTCACTCGAATTATCAACGATATTTTCAAAAGTCGATCTCTAGTTCAAATTATCGATTTATCAATCAACGTTCGAGATTAGTAGTATTTTATCATATGTTTCAAAATAAATTTGTTCTCTTGATTATAACAAAATAGTACCTATTTTAGTACGAATAAAAAGGATTGAACATGTTTTTCTCATGTAACATGTCAGATCCAGTCATAACGCATGGGCCGGGTTTGGGGTGTTACAATCAGCCTTGAAGGTGTTCACATTTACAAAATTCCCCATTCACACATGAAGACCGTTCAGCTACAAGCATTCATATTCAAAGGGCCTTTCAATTTTTGGTGTTTACACATCTCCTGACTATTCAAGCTGCTCATTTATTCAGCTACCTATTCAGCTAAACAAGGCCATTCAATTAGGTTCATTTAAGCACATGTCCAAACCTAGACATGCCCATTCAGCTTCAATGCTTTCCAAATACATTCAGCTGGATTACTTCTGATGTGATCTGGCTTGGGGTTATCGAGTCGATTCACGTGTTTGCCCGATCGTCGACGAGGAGAATGTTCGTTACATTGAAAATGTAAAATTTGGTTAAGTTATGCAAAAGCTAACAAGATGGTTTTGAAATGGAAATGGGTTTTAGTAAGGATGAGATAGGTTCGGTTTAACAAGAAATAAAGATAAGTAATTTGATGAAGTGATGGAAAATGGAAAAGGGAACTTAACGGAAGAAAGATTGAACACTATATCATAGTGTCACCCCGTTTCTTATGTCATTAAGGTGGTTGGATGGAAAATGGAATAGAAGAACGCCACACCAAAAGGTTGGTGATAAGTTCAAACAAGTCGAGAAGACGCCTCTAGCAAAGCAAAATAAGTCAACAAGACTTGTACGAAATATGAGAGGAGATAACTCACTCAAGAACACAATGTTCATTTAACAAATTGACAAAAGTCTTTTTACAATTGAAATGAACAACTATTTATAGCCTATCTAGCTAGTTAGTCGAATAGTCAAAATACAAGCTTAATAGCTAAGCAAATTCAGCTAGAATAAGCTAGAAAATTCTGGAATTAAATCATTAAATTGTTGCAGCTAAATTTAGTTGAATGGAGCTCAATGGACGGCTTCTAGAAAGGGGTTGATCAACTTGCATGAATTTGGAGCCTTCAAGGATGCATTGCACTAGCTAGGCTCGTCCAATGAGCTTAAATGAGCTCATTTAATTCACAACTTTAGCTAAAAAGTTATCAGCATTAAAGGTGGACTTGAGCAGCCATTTGGAGTGTGAATGGCCAGTTTTGAAAGGTATTCATGGTGTGAAAGGCCTAGCTGAATGGACATGGTGTGTGAACATCAAATGTGAACACATAGATGCTACCTTGGGAAGACTGATACGAGCACGGTCGAGGACTGTTTCAACTCAAGCAAGGAATTTACGAGACCGTGCGAAATAACTTGGAAACCAGCTCGGTCTAGCAATTCAAGGATTTTACGCGTCTTAAAGCAAGCTAACTTCAGCTTGAATTTAACTTCTCGAGCTCTATGTAGCTCGGTTCAGCTCACATGAGCTCAATTTGAGTCGATTAATTTCTTCCAGCTCATTTACTTTAATGATTGAATAAATTAGTTTAAGTATTTAAATTAATTTAGTTAAGTGTTTAAATGTGTTTTAAGCTATTTATTGTGTTTGAATAATTTTGGTATTAATAGGTTTAAGTCCTTTAATGTGTCTAAATTTCTACAGCTATTTAAGTTGTTTTGAGGCCATTTAATTTGTCTTAAGTCCTACATCCATTTAATATGTCCTAGTCTAAGGCAACTTAATTAGGTGCTATAATTAAATTTAATGTGCAGATTTTTAATTGTTTGCTGCCGAATTTAATGTGTCCAAAGGGTGAACTTAATTTTGTGATTTTTATTGCTGTAGGTACAATGCATGGATAGCACCATAAGTGAGCTAATTATTCAGCTAATTTAAGCAGCCTTTTCGTGGACACCAAGGGGCAAAGGAGCTGCTGATTTACTTCTCCAAGCTGATCGTTTAAGTCTCCAAGGCAGCCTTAAAAATTTTTCACATTGCTACACATTCCTTCCACACCTAGTGGCTATTCAAAAACAACCATTCACACATTGTGGTTGATCAAGTTCGTCCATTCACACCTTGTGGCTGATGACGTCCAAATGTTCACACCATGGGGCTATTTGTGTGCCCAAAAATGCCATTTATTTGCTACTGGTTATTCGGCTGCCCAAGGGAAGAATTTAAGCTGATTTTAAATGCTTTTGCTGCTCAACAATGAATCCTTTTAGCTTAAGCAATTTATTCATTAAATCAGCTGAATTGGGAGATTAAACAAGCTGATGGTTGGCGTCACCTAGGCCTAGAAGACTTCAAAGATTTTATCCTTAGTGATTAAGCTTAATTCAGCTCATTAAGCTGAATTCATGTTGACTATTCGGCTAGACCATGCTAAGGTCTATAAATACTTAGACATTTCAATTGTAAAAGGACTTTTTGGAAAATTTTTAATGAAACTTTGTTTCTGTGAGGTTTCCCTCTCAACTCCTATCTCGTACGAGTCTCGAGTGACTTATCTAGCGTTGCTAGTGGCGTCTCCGAACTTGTTTGAACTTATCACCAACTCTTGGTGTGGCGTTCACCTATTCTATTTTCCATCCAACCACCTTAACCGAATAGGAACTGGGGTGACACTACTATATAGTGTTGAATCGTTCTTAGTGTTAAGTTCGATATTCCATCTCCACCACTTATCCAAAACTATCTATTTTCATTTTCTTTGTTAAATCGAGCCTACTACATTCTTACTAAAACCCTTCGCATTTCAAAACCATCTTGTTAGCTTCCGCAACACTTAACCAAATTCCCATTTTCAACGTAACGAACATTCTCCTCGTAGACGATTGGGCAAACACGTGACTCGACTAAACTGAGTTGGATCGCATCATTTGGTATCAGAGCTAGAAAATGAGGAGTGCCGACGTACGTATCAAGTCGGAGTAGGTTCGTAGAAAAAAATGATGCGAACCTGGTTGCATCATGGTTCGACTCCGTCCGACGCCATCGAGAGTGGTCTAAACTTGAGGGGCCCAAGTTCAAGATGAAACATCTCATAGGCCTGATTGATTGTTGGGCCAATGATTTTAAGGACTTTTAATTTAATTAAGTTTTATTTAAATTAATAAGTTTGCATATTTTAATTTTAACTTGCACTTTGTGTGTTCTGCATTTAATAAAGTAATGCATTATGTAACTTTCATGTTAGTTTAGTATGGATCATAAATAATGACTTGCATTATGAAACTCCCATGTTAGTTTAAGTCTGTATTATTATATTATGTTTTGCATTAAGTAACTCATTTGTTCATTTAGTTTGCATTTCAAACCATGCATTTAAGCATCTTAGTTTAATAAATTGCTGGACATTTATTCAACTCATCTTAGTTTAATTAATAAGTGTTTTTTGTTGAATTTTATTTAATAAGTGTAGCTCCTAATTAATCTAGTTACTAGGATTATTTATTGATGCATGAGTTTAAGTTTATTTATTTATGCTTCTTTAATTAACTAGTTGCTGGAATAATTGATGTATATGTTTTAGTTCATTTACTTAGTGTGTGTTATGTTTAATAAGTTTTTAAATGTGTTTAATATGTTTGTTTTAATGTGTTAGTTGTAGGCGTCTTTTCAATTGAAAAGCCGTTACATCCAAGGGCTGTTACAAATTGATTAAAGAGACTTTTCAAGTGAATTTCAGTTACATTCAAGGGGAAACATTATTCTTCATTAAAAGGAGCTATTATCATTCATTAAAGGGAGCATTATACATCATTAAATTCAGCAGCAGCCTCTTTCATCTTCCTTAACTGATTGTTGATTAAAGTGATGATACGATCCGTCTCGGGATGAGTCGAGTCGTATATAAATTTGCCCGATCGTCTACGAAGGAGTATTGTTTGTTTTGTTTAAAAGAAAAGAAAAATGGTTATATCTTGGTTAATGGTTGTAACTTGGGTTGAAGAAGAAATAGATGGATGAATGGATTGATAGTTGAAACAAGAACAAACCCTTAATATAAGATTAAGGACCCGAATCTTATAGGTTTCAAAAGAATGGTTGAATTGAACAAAAACCAAGACCCACTATCTAGTAAGATAGGAACCTACGGTATTGATTGGAACGCCACACCCAAAAGGATGATAAGTTCAAGAACAAATTCAGATTGACGCTACTAGTTGAAAGATAAGTCAATTTGAGCCTTGAAGAATTAAGAGATTGGAAAACTCACAATCTAAAAATTTCATAAAGCATCCAAAAAAGTCCCTTTTACAAACTAATAACAAGTATATATAGTGTTTACATGTGGTTAGCTGAAAAGTCAAATGAATTCAGCTTTAATATGCATTTAAATGGCTGAAATAAAATCTAAAAACTCTTGAATTCCTCCAGCCAAATAACAGCAACTTTATGACTCCTAATGAGCTGATTAAATGAATTTGAATGCTTAAAAAAAATGTCCCTTGAGTTGTCCTTGGCTAGCCAAAAAGTCACCAGCAAATAATGGTGTTTTGAATGCATGTTATCATCTTTTAAATGAGCCAAAAAAATTGCTGGTAAGTGAAGAGGCTGCTGCCTAATTTATGAGGAGTTAAAATGCTCCTTAAAGCTCCTCAATTTGATGTATTAAGCATCCCTTGTAACGGCCACTTCTTTTGTAACCAAAATCAACTTAAAAGTCACTTCCATTAATGTTGTAACAGCCTTGTAAAGTAACGGTTACCAGCTGAAAAGTTTCCTACAGTCAAACACATTAAACAAACATATTAATCACATTTAAACACTTATTAAACACTAATTTAACTTAAACACATTAAACACTTATTCATTTGTAACCGAATATCACCTAAAAAGTCACTTCAATTAAGTTGTAACAATCTTGAAATGTAACAGTTGTGAGCTGAAGAGACACCTGCAATAAACTCTTTAAAATAAACTTATTAAACTCAATTAAACACTAATTAAACTCAAACACATTAAACACTTGACTTCTGATACGATCCACCTCGGGGTGAGTCGAGTCGTATGTAAATTGCCCGATCATCTAAGAGGAGAGGTTGAATCTTCGGGAAAATAGTAGAAAATATGGATAAATTTGCGGAAGCTTCGAATAGGTTTGCTTTTAGGAAATGGAATTAAGTTAGGAATTGAGAGGTTAAGAAATGATAGAAATGATTTGGATAATAAGAATGATAGGTTCGGCTAGAGTTAAAAAAGAAAGAAGATGTGTTCGGATGGTTTGGTTTAATGGGAATGAAGGAAGATGGATGAAAGATAGATACGGTATAGTTGGTGGAGATGGAGAAATGAACTTAAACGAAGAAACAATTCAACACTATTAAGTGCCACCCCGGTTTCTATATTGTTTAAGGTGGAAGATTCGAAGATGGACCACGACCTGTTACTTAACAAAGTAAGAACCGATGGTATAAGGGAATGGATGAACAAGTGATAGACGCCATAAGCACAACTTGATAAGTCTAAGAAACTTGTATGAAAAATAGAGAGGAGATAAACTCACTCAAGAACTCAAATTTCATAAATTTGATTAAGGTTCAAAAGTCTAAAGTCTCCATCATTATGTTGATTACATGTATTTATAGTATCAAAAGAAACTAGCTGAATGGTCACTTTTAATGAAGCTAATAATGAGCTCAAATGAAAAGTCTCAACTTTTGAAATTCTAGCCCAAGTAACTCCCACCTTCAATGTGATTAATTTCTTCAATTAAGTTGCTATCATAGTCCTTTGAAGTCTCTATGACCAACCGAAAAGACATCAGCCTCCTTGATGGAAAATTGATTGCATGTAGTGATTATTCATAAAGCAACGGTTATGGAAGTTGAAACAAAGAGGCTGCCGAAATTAAAGAAGAATAATGTTCTTCTTTAATTGATAAAACAACTTCTTAATGATCTATGAAGCCTCTTTATATCAACCCCCTCTTGTGTAACTGAATTCACTTGAAAAGCCATCTTATTGAATGCATAATATCCTTTAGAAGTAATGGATGTGAGTTGAAAAGTCACCTGCAATTAACACATGTAACCGTCACATTAATGCAATTATTAAACTTAAAACAAATTAACAACTAACTTAAATAAATGAACTAACACTTAAGCATCATTTATTCCAGCAACTAGTTTAATTAAGATAAGCATTATTAAATGAACTTTAATTCATGCATCAATAAATTAACCTAGTAACTAGATTAATTAAAGAAGCAACTATTAAATAAAATTCATTAAAAGAAACTCAATTAATTAAATTAAGATGAGTTGGATTGATGACCAGCACTCATTTATTAAACTAAGATGCTTAAATGCAAAATTTAAAATGCAAATTAAATGCAAAGCTGAAAATTAAATTAGAAGCTCAATTTATTTAAAATTAAGCAATTTAATTAATTCAGCTCAATGAGCTTAAACGAGCTCAAATGAGCTGATTTGGACGTGCACCAAAGTGCACAACCGCTCCACGGCACTTGATTCATTTGATTCGAGCTCATCAAATTGTCAAACGTTGGTGCCCTGGGTTGGATCGTATCAAATTCAATAAATGAACTAAAAGTAAAGACATCAATTAATGCAGCAACTAGTTTAATTATAGAAGCAAAATTAAACAAACTTAAACTCATGCTCCATTAAATTATTCTAGTAACTAGATTAATTAAATAAGCTTCTTATTAAACACAGCTTAATTATTTAAACTAAACACATTTATTTTCAGCAAATTAGAATGCATGGAAATTAAATAATCTCAAATCAAGCTCAACAAGCTTGCGCCAGATCGAGTTGAGCTCCAGTGAGCTTAGTCAAACAAAAATTATCCCGATAATAAACTGAATTGAGTTGCACGGAGCTCGAGGAGCTGGAAATGAACTAGGATCAGCTTGCCAATAGTGAAATACTGGCTGGGAAAGCTTGGCCAAAGTAGTTTGTGGGGCGGGTTCGTATCATGCTCCCAACTTCTTTGGTTAGCATATGTGGTAAGAGCTTTTGCATAAGACGTTTAATTTGTCTGATTGTGTTGTTCATGAGAAATCTCTAAACCCTTGTGCGAAATACTCATGCATTTACATGACAGTTCTAAAGAGATTTAAAAGGTTTAATTGTTTGAATTTGTTGTTGCCTCCATCTTCTCCATTTGGCGTGTGTGATTTATTGATGAAAACAAAATTTTTGCTGCATTTTGGAACGAGTGACCAAAAATCATGTGTTCAAAACCAGAGCATGTTCTCTTAAGATATTGCCAAGTAAAAGTGAGCATCGCAATTGTACTTTGAATAGATGTGTGAACAATTTGTGCTTGCTTGATGTTTCGTCATTAAATCTGAAAACACAGTTGTTGAACTATGATAAGTTGTGATGTAATCCAACTCGGGGCAACCAACGAATTGCAATCCGGTGATTGTGCGACGATCGAAGGATTAAAGACCCGAGTTCGGATCAAGGGATGCAAGCTGTTGTGGAGCTGCTATGCACTTTGGTGCACGAAGAACTTACCTCGAATTAGCTCATTTGAGCTTAGTTCAGCTCATTGAGCTGAACTAATTAAATTGCTTAATCTTATATGCTTAAATAAATTGAACTTTTTAATTTATTTATTTTACTACAGCAAGTTAATGTGTCTTGAAGCTTTAATTAGTGCTGAAATTATGATGTCCAAACTCAATTTAACTTGTCTTAATTTTTACAACAGGTTTTAATGTGTTTTAGTTACAGCCAAATATGATACGGGCATGCCGGGGCACCAACGATTTTTAAATTGATGAAGCTCAATCCAATGTCCCAAGTGCCGTGGAGCTAATGTGCATCTTGGTGCACTTTCAACTTGAGTCGGATTAGTCCATTTGAGCTTAATTTGATCTCACTCGAACTCACTCCAGCTCATTGAGCTGATTCTCTAACTTTAATACTTTAAATAAATTGAGTCTTTAATTTAATTATTTTCCTACAGCAAATTAAATGTGTCTAAATATTTTATTTAGTGTTGGATTTAATTTGTCTAAGTCTAAATTTAATTTGATACGGGCAAGCCCGGAGGACCAATGTTTGCAACTCGATGAGCCCGGAGTCCAACTCCTTAGCATTCCATGCACCTTGGTGCTCGTCCAAGTTGAGCCGAATTAGCTCATTTGAGCTCAATTTCAGCTCACTTGAGTTCACTCCAGCTCATTGAGCTGATTACTTAATTTAATGTTTTAAATAAATTGAGTCTTTAATTTATTTATTTTTCCTACAGCAAATTAATGTGTTCTAATGTTTTAATTTGTGCTGAATTTATGATGTCTTAGTTTAAAACATATTAGCTATTTTTATTGTGTCTAAGTTAGGACAAAATTATTTCATGTTCTAATGTGTCTAGCCGAATGAATTTAATGTGCAGCAATCTCATGTTTTAATTGCTGTTTTATGGCTGCCGAATTTTAGACAAACATTAATCGCCCATTTACTTCATGTTTCCTAGCTTAAAACAAGGATTAAATGTGTGTTAGCTGCTGCTAATTAATTGTCCAGCCGCATGTCCTAAATTGCTTTGGGAATATGCTGTCGAATTTATGTTGTCTCAAGACCCATTAAATTCATTGATTTATTGTGCAGGTTTAAAAGCAAGCATGTTGGCCGAAATTAATGTTATGTTGGTGCTTGGTTGGGACGACATTTAAAGACAAAGCTACAACATTAAATTAGCAGTATTTAAGGTGTTGCTGGGTTTTGGGCCTTTAATGCTGACTATTTCTTCTTCAAGTCTCATTGTGGAGCTCAAAAGAGCTATTGTTTTGAGCCTTCCCAAGGAGCCAATCTTGTGGAAAGAGAGCTAAAGAGCATGGACGAATTAAATAGGTTTTTAAAGCTGGAATTAAAACAAGTCAGCAGCTTAATTGTTACCCAAAGGCTGTTCGTGTATAGCAAAGGTCAAGGGAGTCTTAATGGATGAATTAAACACATACAAGCCATTCAAAGGCACGTTTTAATGTTGGTAACTCTCCATACAAAAGGTGCAGTTCATTCCAATGTTTGGCCGAACCTGGACATGTCTTTTTAGCTCCTTTGCTGTCCAATGACATTCAGCTGATTCCTTCACCATTAAGCTGACTTTAGAACGTCCCAAGCAGCTGAATTTGATCCATCTAGAAGGTGCCTCTTCCCTCCACATTTAGACAAATCTTGCAAGCTCACAAAGGCCACATTCAGCCGAATTTTGCCAAGCAAACCGAGGGACTTTATTCTAGATTTTTCTAGTCATTTCTAGCTGAAATTTTCTTAGCCTTTAAGCCATGATAATAACCATTCGGCTAGCTCATGATAGCCTATAAATAGTTGCTATTTTTCATTTGTAAGGTTACACAGCTAGACAGTTGAACTTTGATGGTGAGATATTCTCCCATTCATTTTCGTACGAGTTTCGATTCTGACTTATCAAGCTTGCTTGTGGCGTCAATCGTACTCTTTCATTAACTTATACCATTGGTTCTTATCTTTCTAGATAACGGGTCTTTGGTCCAACATCGATTTCCATTTTCCACCTTGAACCATATAGAAACTAGGGTAACACTTACTAGTGTTAAATCATTTCTTCGTTCAAGTTCACTTTTCCATTTCCATAAATTATCTTCTACTAAATTTATCTCCATTCAATTTTCCTTAAACCAAAAACCTTTATCATCCATATTTCTTTCTATCACCAAACCCGAACCTATCCTTCCATTTACTAAATCGTTTCCATCATTTCTCAAACCTCCATTCCTAACTTAATTCTATTTTCTGAACAAATTCATTCAAAAGCTTCCGCAAACTTAACCATATTTCTTATTATTTCCCAAAGGCGTAATTCCTCCTCGTAGATGATCGGGCAACTCAAATACGTTTCGACTCATTCTCGAGGCAGACCGTATCATAATTTGTCTCAATTTATTACAGCTTTTTAAATGCTTTTAAAACTAGAATTAAAGTGCAGTTTTTTTTTCTAATTAATTAGGGGCTGCCGAATTTTAACATGTCCTAAGTGTGTGTTTAATGTTTGTCCTAGTTTAAGACATGTTATTAATGTTTGTCTCAGCATAGCTGAATGGTTTATTGAGCTGAATTTAATTCATGCTGCTACTTTTCCAGCCAAATTTATTGAGTCACTAAAGCACCCTTTGTTTCGTGAATTGCAGTAGCAATTAAGGAGCTTGCTGGCTGAATTTAATGAAGTTTGGGTGCATTGATTCGCTGCATGTATATGGCTTGGGACGGCAGCAAATTAATGGGCAGCAAGCATGCATGGGACAACATTAATTCGCTGCATGGCCGAATTTAATGGGATGTTTAGCATGCATGAAACAACAATTTAAGGGGTTGCCTTACATGCATTGGACGCTATTTAATGAGCTGTTGTTCAGCTTTTCAAAGCACATTTTTCGTGAACAACAAAGTAGTTAATGTGCTAGTTTCTTCATGCATGGACACCATTAATGTGCATGCTGATTGTTGGCGTCTCCAAGGCACCTAATCGGCCAAAGAGTCACCAGCCCCTTCAAGTTCCCAAGGTGGCCAAAAGTCTCCCCAACACACATCAAATACATCGCACACTTCAAGGGCTATTCGGCTGCTCACTTTTCATCAAAAGACACCAATTTAAGAGCCTAATTAAAGCAAGGGACGTACCTAGCTGTTGCATGCATCTTTAAGGGACTTCAAAATACATTTCTTCTTCTAGAAAGTTGCCCCTTGACGTTTCCAAAGGCTGCACATGGACTTGGACGAATTTTGGTTTTAATTCTTGAGTAGTCAGCCTTCTAGAAACAGACCATTGGAGTTCTATTGCTGCCAAATACATTCAACCGAATTTTGCAAGCATTTGAAGGCCACATTCAGCCGAATTTTACCAAGCAAACCAAGGGACTTTATTCTAGATTTTCCTAGTCATTTCTAGCTGAAATTTACTTAGCCTTTAAGCCAAGATAATCACCATTCGGCTAGCTGAAGATAGCCTATGAATACTTGCTATTTTTCATTTGTATGGTTAGACAGTTTGATCATTAATCATATTATATGAACTTTGTTCATCGAGTGAGTTTATCTCCTCTTCGTTTTCGTACGAGTTTTGATTCTGACTTATCAAGCTTGCTTGTGGTGTCAATCGTACTCTTCCATTCCATTATACCATCGGTTCTTATCTTTCTAGATAACGGGTTGTGGTCCATCTTCGATTTCCATATTTCCACCTTAAACATTATAGAAATCGGGGTGACACTTATTTGTGTCAAATCGTTTCTCGTTTAAGTTCTAATTTCCATCTCCACCAATTATCATAACCTATTCATCCATAAACCAAATCCCATCTTCTTTTCTTCTATCCCAAAACTGAGCCTATTTGATACGATCTGCCTCGGGGGTGAGTTGAGTCGTATGTGAATTTGCCCGATCGTCTACGAAGGAGTTTCATTTGATTTGTTTAAAAGGGGAAAATTGGATAGATTAAATAAAATTGCAGTGGTTTAAAAACAAAGAAAAGAGATGGTTAAATGGATAATTGGCTGAAACAAGAAAGAACCCTTAATAGGAATTAAGGACCCGAGTCTTATACGTTTCAAAAGGTAAATACGGAATTGGATAAAACCTCGACCCACTATCTAGCAAGATAGGAACCTCGGTATAAAGGTTTGAACGCCACACCCAAATGGATGATAAGTTCGAAACAAGTCAGATTGACGCCACTAGCTACTAGATAAGTCAATTTGAACCTTGAAGAATAAAGAGAGTAGATAGCTCACAAATTTCATTAAGCATCAAAAGTCCTCTTTTACAAGGTAATAACAAAGTATATATAGTGTTTACATGTGGTTAGCTGAAGAGTCATATGAATTCAGCTTTAATATGCATTTAAATGGCTGAAATAAAATCTAATCAATAAATAAAAACTCTTGAGTTCCTCCAAGCCAAATAATAGAAACTTTATGACTCTAAATGAGCTGATTAAATGAATTTAAATGCTTGGTTTCATGCTCTCTTAGCAGCCGAATGGTCACCAGCAACTTAATAAAAATTTGTAACTCATGTGTGACCTTTAAGCTTCAAACGGTTATTGGAAGAAGGAGGCTGCTTCCGAATTTAATTGATGTATAATGCTTCCTTCAATCATCATAACAACTCCTTTTCATGTTGAATAATGCTTCCTTTATGTGTGTAACCGATTCTCACTTGAAAAGTCACATTAAACTCTTTGTAACAGCCCATGAGTGTAATGGTGTACAGCTGAAAAGTTTCCTACATTCAAACACATTAAACAAACATATTAACCACATTTAATCACTTATTAAACACTAATTTAACTTAAACACATTAAACACTTATTAAACACTAATTTAACTTAACACATTAAACACTTGACTTAATTAAATGAACTAGAAGTAAGGACTTCAATTAATGCAGCAACTAGTTTAATTTATGGAAGCAAAATTAAATTAACTTAAACTCATGCTTCATTAAAACAACCTAGTAACTAGATTAATTAATAAGCCTCTTATTAAACACAACTTATTTATTTAAACTAAACCTTTATTTAAAGCTAATATTTAGTTTAAAAGTTTGTATTCAGCAAAATAAAAATGCATGAATTAAATTAAGCTAAACACAAACTGAATGAACTGAATGTGAACTGAATCACATAGGAAGGGAGTTTAATTGAGCTGAAAATGAGCTGGAATCAGCTTCATTTGCACTTTGGCCCCTCGAGCTTAGGCCACTCTCGATGGCGTCGGATGGAGTCAAACTGTGATGCGACCAGGATCGCATCATACCCCCTCCTGAAAGCGATTCATCCTCGAATCGAGCCATTGGTTCTTGAGGACATAGTTCCTTTTACCTTGCTTTCCTCAGTCAAACGGGGCAAATGGTAATCGCGACACCTGAAAGGGATAACCATGAAGTAACAAATAAGGCTTCACACAAATTTGCAATCCACGCATAATCATAGCAACACAAGTATGACGTATGTGGAAGGAAAAGATCAACTTATCATACAAAAGAAATAATGCCTTATCAAATGTTTGAAACAGAATTACATAAGGATCAAGGCATTCAACCAACTTAAATTGCTTCCACGAATTGAAATGCGAGTAGTAGGTCAAAAGTTGAACATAATCGTCACCAACAAGTAATAGAACAGATTCACATGATTCATGACCTTGCACAATCAATCCTTGCAATTGACCTTTGGACATATGCTCGCTAACAAATGCATCATGCCAATTAACAAAAACAAGAGTCTTTTTATCAATGTCCAAAATCGATAGATCATTATCAAACAAAATAGAACAATTAAGCACATCACGATTTAAGGACTTTATAAAAATGAAATCATCAACGTGATGGTTGTCATCTTCCAAGGAAAACAAAAGTGTTTTAAAGCTTTTGAGAATCTTACCTTGCTTGTCTTCAAGAGCAGGAAAACAAAGATCGAATTTACCTTGCTCGCCCATCATAAATCTTCCCTCCTCGGGGGTATAGCATAGCTGAAGTTTTGCGGTTGAATTAATCTTTTCCAAATAGATTGCAAACTTCATGGACAACCAAAGAAATTGTTTAAGGAACGAATATAAATTGAAAACACATTGGGAAATTTTTGTTACCTTATTCAAAGACCACAAATCAAAATGGTAGAAATGGTTCGCACACAATCGATGTGGCTTGATTTTCCAACAAGATGAATCAACACAAATTCCCGGGTTAAAAACATGAGTTGTTTATTTATTTAAGGCAACAAATAACAACTATTTCCCTAAATCGATCATGTTAAACCAATAGGACTTGTGCATACTCAAAAATGAACATTCAAATCTCTTTTTATGCTTCAAAACAGATTTGCATAAGTTCAAAGATTTCTCACAAAACTTGAGTGGGTGCTCGTTAATGTCATGTTCAAACAAATTAAGCGCTTTTTGTGAAAAACCGTTTGCACACAAGATAAAATTTTTGGGTAGTCGATCGGAACGAACAGTGTCAACCACATTCAAAGCATAGAAATCAATCAAATGAGAATAAGGGGGTCTTTTGATAACGAAGTCATCGAAGATTTTATTGACGAATGTCAAATCGAATTACCGTGACTTATTTAAAAGTTCCTTACCTCGCTTACCTTTGGGTTCGTGTGGTTTATTTTCAACTATACCTTGGCTGATCATACAGAAACGTCGTTCTTCCGGAAGGTATTGTAGTTGAAAAACATCTTTCAATCTTTCGGGAACCTGAAAAGTAGAAATAGAACAAGAGCAAACTTCAAGGGGGTTAGTTGAATCACTCCTCACCTTTTCTTGCTCATTATTTTCTTTTGTTTCTTTTTCTATCTCGGGTTCTTTTCTTTCTTTTTCAATTTTGTTTTTGTTTTCACACTCATTTTCAATTTCTTTTTCACTCTCTTTTTCTTCACTCTCGTTTTCTTTTTCAAATTTCTTTTGGACTTCTCTTTCAACTTCTTTTTGTTCTTTCTCTTTTTCAAAAACCTTCTCAATGGCTTTTTCAAGCTCTCTCAAAACTCGCTCATTTCTCTCTTACTTGCCTCTTTTCTCTCTTTTCTTTTTTTTTCTTATGCATTTTCTTCTTTTTCTTTTCTTTTACATGATGTTACAAAAGAATCAAGATGGTAACCATTTGGCTTGAAAGAAGAAAATTTATTTACAAATAAATCATGATAATTGCATCGGGAAGAATACTTCGTGTAGGATTTCGTTGAAGTTCCTGAAGGAGTATATCGTTTATCTCGCACGTCATCTTGGAGAGAGTAAAAATCAAAGTCGGCTTCTCTTCGCCTCGAGTTCCTTGATGAATAAGAATCTCAATCAAAATCTCATCTCGATTAATCGTTAAAAGTGTATCTTTGCGAAGTTCTCGATTCTGCTTTCTGATTTAATGACACTTGTTTTCGTGGTTCTCTTTGTTCCACATGATCTAATCTCTCGTGCAGTCTATCAAACTTTCACCATTCTTTTCATTTTTTGCACCAAGTATTGGTACTCCAATTCGGTGAACTCTTTGCGAGAATCTTTGATTGCTGAAAAGAAATTTGTTAAGTAAAACAAAAAAAATTAAATTCCTCACAACAAAATCCTCACAATTTCACTCGGAAAGAAGAAGGAAAAGTGACACTCTCACTCGTGTTTTTACTCATTTGGCTTTTACCTCCACTCGAATGATCTTACTCGCTCGTGCCTTTTACCACTTGAATCCATCTCTCAAAGTTCTGGAAGGTTACCTTAGACTACTTATTAGCAACTTGTAGGTCGGCTTCAAGGGGTCTAAGCAAAGGAAAAATCGTTATAAATAAAGGTAGGCTGAAAGAAAATGAGTTAAGGGTGGCGTTGGGTAAGATGGAGGGGAACCAAATGATGATGGGAAGGGCTCTTGATGATCGGGAATAAAGGAGAGTGATTTTGAAGATTGGGTACAGAAGAGGAGAACAAGATCAACAAGTACTTACCAAACTTTCAAAAGAAAACTTCACTCTTTTTTTCACTAGTATTTTTTTAATTTTCGTAATTTTTTTTTGTTTTTTTTCACTTCAAATACAATAGACTGAAATACAAGCAATTTTGGAATAAATTTTCAAATTTTTTTTCAAATTTTTTTTTTTACAAACCTACTTTCGGGATTGAATACGAACGTCGGCGCTCCTCGTTTTCTAGCTCTGCTACCAAATGATACGATCCGCCTCGGGGGTGAATCGAGTCGTATGTGAATTTGCTCGATCGTCTATAAAGGAGTTTCGTTTGATTTGTTTAAAAGGGGAAAATTGAATAGATTAAATAAAATGGCAGTGGTTTAAAAACAAAGAAAAGAGATGGTTAAATGGATAATTGGCTGAAACAAGAAAGAACCCTTAATAGGAATTAAGGACCCGAATCTTATACGTTTCAAAAAGTAAATACGGAATTGGATAAAACCTCGACCCACTATCTAGCAAGATAGGAACCTCGGTATAAAGGTTTGAATGCCACACCCAAATGGATGATAAGTTCGAAACAAGTCAGATTGACGCCACTAGCTACTAGATAAGTCAATTTGAACTTGAAGAATAAAGAGAGTAGATAACTCACAAATTTCAATAAGCATCAAAAGTCCTCTTTTACAAGGTAATAACAAAGTATATATAGTGTTTACATGTGGTTAGCTGAAGAGTCATATGAATTCAGCTTTAATATGCATTTAAATGGCTGAAATAAAATCTAATCAATAAATAAAAACTCTTCAGTTCCTCTAAGCCAAATAACATCAACTTTATGACTCTAAATGAGCTGATTAAATGAATTTAAATGCTTGGTTTCATGCTCTCTTAGCAGCCGAATGGTCACCAACAACTTAATAAAAATTTGTAACTCATGTGTGACCTTTAAGCTTGAAACGGTTATTGGAAGAAGAAGAGGCTGCTGCCGAATTTAATCATCATAACAGCTCCTTTTCATGTTGAATAATGCTTCCTTTATGTGTGTAACCGATTCTCACTTGAAAAGTCACATTAAACTCTTTGTAACAGCCCATGAGTGTAATGGTTTCCAGCTGAAAAGTTTCCTACATTCAAACACATTAACCAAACATATTAACCACATTTAATCACTTATTAAACACCAATTTAACTTAAACACATTAAACACTTATTAAACACTAATTTAACTTAACACATTAAACACTTGACTTAATTAAATGAACTAGAAGTAAGGACTTCAATTAATGCAGCAACTAGTTTAATTTATGGAAGCAAAATTAAATTAACTTAAACTCATGCTTCATTAAAACAACCTAGTAACTAGATTAATTAATAAGCCTCTTATTAAACACAACTTATTTATTTAAACTAAACTTTATTTAAAGCTAATATTTAGTTTAAAAGTTTGTATTCAGTAAAATAAAAAATGCATGAATTAAATTAAGCTAAACACAAACTGAATGAACTGAATGTGAACTTAAACCAAGCTCAATGAGCTGAGATGAACTCATGTGAGCTGAACCACATAGGAAGGGAGTTTAATTGAGCTGAAAATGAGCTGTAATCAACTTCATTTTGCACTTTGGCCCCTCGAGCTTAGGCCACTCTCGATGGCGTCGGATGGAGTCAAACCATGATGTCACCAGGATCGCATCACTATTTTTCCCATCATCCAAAACATTTCCTACACTTATTCACCTCCATTCCTAATTTAATCCATTTCTAAAGTAATTCTACTTAATAACTTCCGCAAATTTAATTACATTTCCTATTATTTTCCCGAAGGCTTAATTCCTCCTCGCAGACGATCGGGCAATTCAAATACATTTCGACTCACACCGAGGTAGACCATATCATCTGGTATCAGAGCTATAAAACGAGGAGTTTTTGACTACGATCGAAAGCCGAGATTTGGTTCGTAAGTTGAAAAAAATTCGAAATAAAAAATATGTATTTTATTTTCATCATAATTAACATATATTGTATTTGAAGTATAAAAAAAGGAGAAATATGAAAAAAAATCGAAGTTAAAAAAATTTTTGAGTAAAAATAAAGTGAAGTTCTTTGAAGCTTTTGCAAGTTCGCTTTCATTCTCTTCTACTATTTCCGCTCACCGAGATCAGATTTTGCCCCCACTCCTTCAAAACCACAATGCCACACACCCAAAATTTTTCTTTGTTTTCGCCTCCCTGATACCCAAACTTTATTCCTTGTTACCCATCTTGTAGCCGACCCTCAAGCTACGATGAGACTATCGAAACGAAGTATGAAATTGTGAGACGAGATTGAGCGGTAGAAGGCACGAGTGTATTCATCGAAGAAAAAGCCATAAAATGAGTGAAAACACGACTGGAGTGATTTTTCTTTGTGAGTGACTTGTGAGTTTTGATGTAAGGTATTTCAATTTTTCTGTTTATTTTTCTTTATAACTTTTTCTTTTCAGCAATAAACATGTTTCAAGAAGAACTCTCCGCCGATGACTTCCAATTCTTGGTGAAAGAAATGGACCAAATACTCGAGAAAAAGCTAAGTCCAATACAAAAGCATTTGGACCATGCGGAGGACGTAAGCACACTGCAACAAGTCGAGAAACGGAGTTGCAACCATGTCGGAGATCCACTTTCGATGATTATTCGCAAAAAGATTTCCGTCCTGATTTCCATTCATCATCGACTTCAAGATCAAGAGATTTCTATCAAGATTCCTCTTCATCAAGAAGTTCATCGTTCAGTGACTATGCGAGAAGAGATTATTATCAAGATGCGTATTCGTCAAGGCCTCCGAGGCAACATGAAGAAAGTTACAAGTACAAGGCTTTTCGACATCACGAACAAGAAAGCACGAGTTATTCTTCATATGATTCAAAGAAGCCCCGCACGAAGAATCTTTCACAAGGGATCGATTGTGATCTATCTAGCAAGATAGGAACCTCAGTATAACGGTTTGAACGCCCCATATAAATGGATGATAAGTTCGAAACAAGTCAGATTGACGACACTAGCTACTAGATAAGTCAATTTGAACCTTTAAGAATAAAGAGAGTAGATAACTCACAAATTTCATAAAGCATCAAAAGTCCCTTTTACAAGCTAATAACAAAGTATATATAGTGTTTACATGTGGTTCTCTTTGTAACAACCCATGAGTGTAACAGTTTCCAGCTGAAAAGTTTCCTACATTCAAACACATTAAACAAACATATTAACCACATTTAATCACTTATTAAACAATAATTTAACTTAAACACATTAAACACTTATTGGACACTAATTTAACTTAACACATTAAACACTTATTAAAAACTAATTTAACTTAACAAATTAAAACACTTGACTTAATAAATGAACTAGAAGTAAGGACTTCAATTAATGCAGCATCTAGTTTAATTTATGGAAGCAGAATTAAATTAACTTAAACTCATGTTTCATTTAAACAACTTAGTAACTAGATTAATTAATAAGCCTCTTATTAAACACAACTTATTTATTTAAACTAAACACCTTTATTTAAAGCTAATTTAAAAGTTTTTATTCAGCAAAATAAAAAATGCATGAATTAAATCAAGCTAAACACAAGCTGAATGTGAGCTTATTTTAGCTTGCAAAAGCATGCGCATTGGGCTTATTAAGTTAGCCCGATTCTCCTCATTTTGTCCAGCCATTACCTTGCTCTACCTTTGCTCAACCAAGGCCGAAATAGCCTCTTTGAAACGTTTTGCACGTGCTCAGGTGATGGGTCCTTGTGGCAACACCAATGGCTCTTTGTTGGAACTTGGTGCAACCCAGATCATGGCCGCATCATCCTCCCCCTCTTTAAAGCAATTTATCCTCGAATCAGAATCTGCATCAAAGAGAGATAAATCAGACATATTAAAAGTTGCACTTATATTAAACTCACCCGGTAGGTCGAGTCGATAGGAATTGTCATTAATTCACTCCAAAACTTGGAATGGACTGTCACCACACGGCAATAATTTGGACCTTCTTTGAGTTGGAAGTCGTTCCTTCCTCATGTGAACCGAAACCCAATCTCCTGGTTCAAATTTTACTTGTTTTCGCCCTTTGTTGGCCTTGCACACATATTGCTCCATTCGAGCCTCAATATTAGCTTTAACCTTTTTGATGTAATTGTTTCACATAGTCCGCTTTCCTCTTAGCATCTACATTAACAATTTTCTCGTTAGGTAATGGAATTAAGTCAAGAGGAGATAAAGGATTAAAACCGTAAAGTATTTCAAATGGAGAAAATTTAGTAGCAGAGTGAATAGTTCAGTTATAAGCAAACTCTATGTGAGGTAGGCAATCTCCCACGACTTGAGATTTTTGTGGATAATGGCCCGGAGTAGTGTGGATAAGATGCGGTTCACCACTTCAGTTTGGTCATCCGTTTGTCGATGACATGTCGTGGAGAATAAAAGCTTCGTGCCTATCTTACTCCAAAGTGTCCTCCAAAAATGACTAAGAAACTTTGCATCACGACCGGACACTATTGTCTTCGGAATCCCATGTAACCTAACAATTTCTTTAAAAAAGAGGTTAGCAATTCTAATAGCATATCAGTTTTTGAACACGCAATGAAATGCGACATTTTTGAAAATCGATCTACTACTACAAAAATGAGTCCTTTCCAGTTCGAGTTCGCGGTAATCCTAAAATAAAATCCATGGATAGATCAACCCAAGGTCCTTCGGGAATAGGCAAAGGCGTGTAAAGCCCATGTGGGTTAACCTTCAATTTTGCCTTCTTACAAGCCAAACATCGCGAACATATTTTCGCGACATCTTGTTTCATCCGTGGCCAAAAGAAATGTTCTTGCAGAATGGCCAAGGTCTTTGCAATGCCAAAATGGCCCATGAGTCCACCACCATGCGCCTCGAGTACAAGTAACTCACACGGAACTTTGCAGGATACAAAGCTTACCTTCTTGAAAAAGGAAGCCATCAAACCTAAAAAACTTATCAACAGCAACTTGTTCACACAATTTATACACATCTCCAAAATTAGCATCAGAAATATAC
This sequence comes from Gossypium australe, assembly GCA_005393395.2. Taxonomy (NCBI): domain Eukaryota; kingdom Viridiplantae; phylum Streptophyta; class Magnoliopsida; order Malvales; family Malvaceae; genus Gossypium; species Gossypium australe. Next base: position 62,939,628 of record CM016619.1, read on the forward strand.
AAATCTTTTAGAAATGCAAAACCAAGCAATTTTGAATCCAAATGATTTAATAAAGTATATCGACGAGATAGTGCATCAGCCACAATGTTTTCCTTACCCTTTTTATACTGAATATCATAAGGAAAGGATTCAAGAAATTCTACCCATTTTGCGTGCCTTTTGTTGAGCTTATGTTGTCCTTTGATGTGCTTGAGCGATTCATGGTCCCAATGGATGACAAACTCCTTTGGCCACAAATAGTGTTGCCACGTTTCCAATGCCCGAATCAAAGCGTACGTTTCCTTATCGTATGTTGGGTAATTCAATGGTGCGCCACTTAGCTTTTCACTAAAATACGCCACGGGCTTTCCTTCTTGAGTCAAAATAGCACCAATCCCAATACCTGAAGCATCACATTCAATTTCAAATGTTTTATCAAAATCAGGTAATACAAGTAATGGAACATTAGTTAAATGATCATTAAGTGAAATAAAAGATTTTTCTTGCTCCTCATTCCAAAAGAAGGCAGAATTCTTTTAGATCACACTTGTAAGAGGTGCGACCAATGTGTTGAAATTCGGAACAAAGCGACTGTAGAAACTTGCCAAACCATGGAAACTTCGTACTTGACTTATGCTGGTTGGTCTAGGCCATTCTCGTATAGCTTTCACCTTTTCTTGATCTACTTCAAGTCCTTGCAAGCTGACAACAAATCCTAAGAAAACGACTTTGTTAGAACAAAATGTGCATTTCTTAAGATTAGCATATAATGTTTCCTTTCGTAAAACATCAAGAATAGCTTGTAAATGCTTCAAATGATCATCTAACGATCTACTATAAACAAGAATATCATCAAAGTAAACCACACAGAATTTACCAATATAAGCACGAAGAACATGGTTCATTAAACGCATAAAAGTACTAGGAGCGTTAGTGAGACTGAATGGCATTACCAACCACTCGTACAAACCGTGTTTAGTTTTAAACGTTGTTTTCCACTTATCTCCTTTGAGTATCCGAATATGATGGTAACCACTCTTGAGATCGATTTTGGAAAACAATTGAGCACCACTTAATTCATCGAGCATATCATCAAGGCGTGGTATTGGATGACGATATTTTATCGTGATTTTGTTTACAGCATGACAATCAACACACATACGCCAAGTCCCATCCTTTTTCGGCACTAATAAAACCGAAACAGCACACGGACTAAGGCTCTCGCGGATGAATCCCTTTTTAAGAAGTTCATTCACTTGTTTTTGTAGTTCCTTGGTCTCTTCAGGATTACTACGGTAAGCTGGTCGATTTGGTATGGATGCGCCAGGAATGAAGTCAATTTGATGTTCAATTCCCCGAATAGGTGGTAAGCCACTTGGAACTTCGTCGGGAAATACATCTTCAAATTCCTGCAAGAGAGAAACAATAGAAGAAGGTAAAGCAGCATCTAACTCATTAATATTCAAATAAGATTCCTTGTACATGAGTATAAGTAGGGGCTGCCTCAACATGAAGGATTTTCGAATGTCACTCTCTTTTGCATACACACTCATTTTTGCACTCGATTTTTCATCACTCGTGTTTTTCTCTTGATCTTTATTCTTTTCCCTCAATTTTACCTCTTGTTTCCCTCGTTTCTTTCCACTCAAATTTTCACACACCTTTTCACTATTTTCTTTTTTTTCACTCTAATTTCAATTGAGTCTCAAAGTTTCACTTGATATTCCTATACTTGTCTCAGTGTCAAATGCGCCAAAGTGATGTTTTTGCCTAAATACTTGAAAGTGTATCTATTGGTGTAGCCATCATGTACCACCTTTCGATCAAATTGCCATGAACGGCCAAGCAAAAGGTGTCCAGCATGCATTAGAACCACGTCACAAAGAACTTCATCTTTATATTTTCCAATGGAAAACGACACCAGCTCTTGTTTTGTCACCTTTAACTCCCCTCCTTCGTTAAGCCATTGAAGCTTATATGGACAAGGATGTTTTGTTGTGGTCAAGGCAAGTTTCTCCACCATTAATGTACTAGCAACATTTGTACAACTTCCACCGTCCACAATAAGACTACATGCCTTACCTTGCACAAAGCAGCATGTATGGAAGATGTTCTCGCGTTGTTGCTCGTTCTCCATGCTTTGCAAACTTAGGCTACGTTTGATCATTAGAATCTCACCTTCAACGGCATATTCAAATTCTTCCTCCTTTTCACTAGCAGAAATGTCAGATTCCTCATCTTTCTCATCTTCCGACTCTATTTTGCCATTGGTTCTTAACACCATTGTACGTTGGTTAGGGCATTGACTAGCTATGTGACGACGTCCCAAGCACTTAAAGCACTTGATGTCCCTTGTATGATTTGGATTGGCGACTTCTTTGCCTTTGCTTGATTCAGCAATGGATTTGTTAAACTTAACAGGAGCGTTTAGATCCTTCGAACGGTTAGAAAAATCTCTTTTGCTCGTACCTTGTCCCCACTTCGAAGTGTTTGCGGGGTTGGAATAGGTCCGAATGGAGCCTTTCTTCTTGAGTTGTTTTTCTATTTTAATTGCAACATGGACCATGTCGGTCACCTCGACATAGTGTTGAAGCTCCACCACGTTAGCAATTTCTTGATTTATGTAACACCCCAAACGGCCCAAACACCACGACCGGATCTAGTATGTCACATGGAAAGATTTTTTATGAAACTTCACATTCTTCAGAAAATTTTAAAGTTCCTTTTGAAAATTCCAAGTTTAGTAGTTCATTTGGAAACTCAGTAAACATTTTATGAAGGTTTTTAATTAGCCCAATCCTTGTGTTTAGGTGACGTTTGAAAACACTTGACGTTACATAAGATTAATCTTGAGGTTTGTTGTCAAATTTCGTTTATAAAATTGTTGATTAAGTTGTGAGAAAACCCTCCACTTGCATTTTATAAAGAAAACGTCTTATCGATTAATTTGTAATTATAACGTCTAAAATTTAAACCGAAATTAAACCAGATTAATAGTGGCCTTATTACATAACAAAAATCCCCAAAAGCAGAAAATGATAAATAAAGCAAAGTTTAGTTGAATAAAAACCCGTGCATGGCCACCTCGAGTCCACCCCGGCCCAATCCACTGAACTAAGAATCACCTGCAAGTGTTTAAGCAGAAAGAGTGAGTCATGATGACTCAGTGTGCAATTACCTCACATGCCATAATTGGGCCCAAGCCCCCATATGTCATTCGGCCAAAGCCCAAATGCAATAACATATCAGATAATCAATACGATAAACCCAGCCCATCCTAATGTTCCATCCTCTACACTCCGCTCCACATATCCAACCTCAGCACACCTGTGGGGATTTCTACAATCAACCCTCCATCCGCTACACTCCTCTTTGGCAGTCGTGCTGCTCAAAGTCGATACGATGTGGCTTAGCCACTGAGTCAATGTGACCGAGTCACCGATATACAAATATGGCACTGAGCCATCAAAATAGTGTGACAAAGTCACCGATATACACTTCCCCTTTCCATCATTATCATAGCCCCATCCTATGCAATCATGCAAGCATAATGTAGTGAATGCAACATATATCGATACACATTAGTCAGACAAAGCATATATCATTTCATGCCAAGGTACATACATAACATAGTAAGAAGTGACTAACCTGACATCTTTGGTTTTACCCTCTACGGGTTTACAATAATCACTGCCGTAATTCTGGCTTATACATGAGACATGCAGTTATCACAAATTAACAGGAAAGGGTGTGAGAAATTAAACACCTGTAAACACGGAGAACTAAACTCTCAATATCGTCAATACTATCGCTAGAAGAAACAATCGCAATCTACCTATCCCAAGCAGATGTCGGTTCCCTACCACAGCCCGGCGGAAAGTCTCGCACTGCCGATACTGCACATTTCTTAAACTTAGGGGCGGGGACTACGAGTCCAACCCCCTCCTTCACTTGACTTGACTAACAGAAATCGAATACTAGAAGGTTGGCCTAAGAAACCGATTGAGTCCCTAAATAATCACCATGTTAGAATCGGTTCTCCAAATAGATCAAAAGAAGTGGCCTTTCAGCCAAATAAGTCGATAAAGAACCCCTTACCACCCATTCGGCCAACAACTACTTACCAAATTCCTCTTGCAAATAGGCCACACGAAAAAGAGATGATGGAAGCACACCCTTCTACAATTGGTCAGTGCCCAAGGAGTACGTCAGAAACTTCGGTTCAACCAACCCAAAGAGAAAAAGAAAGAAAACGAGAAGAACAGAGAAGAAGGCTCCTTACCAAAACAAGAGCATGCCGAATGGAGGGTCTATGTTCGGCTATCAGCAAAATCGATAGAAAGGGTGCCTACACTTGACGCAAAAAGAGGTTTCGGCTTCCACAGCAATATGAAATAAAGAAGAGAAAGGAGAAATACAAGCAAAGGATAAGTTTCAGCTATGACACAGATTCGGCTATGAAGAAGCAAATAGCAGATGGAAGAAAAGAAATAGAGACGGCACAAATCACCACTCTGATATTTGGCTATCACTAAAGGAACAAGAAGGAGAAGAAAAGTAAAAGGTATTTCGGTTTTGAAGAAGAAACAAGTAACAAATGGTGAAAAGGAAAATGAGGGCACCAGGTTCGGTTGAAGAGAAAAAGATGAGAGGAGGAAGAAAACAAAAGAAAAAGAGAATACCAAGAGAGGGTTGAAGTTTCAGTTTTACTACTCCCCCTCAATGTCCAAAAATGACAAAAGAGGAAACTAAAATGCATCTAAAGACTTTCGGTACCTAATCATTCAAAGGCTACGGTTCATTTCAGCTCCCCCATCCATAATGCAGAATTTTGCCAACCAATACACCCCTAGCCGAAATTCAACTCCACCAATTCCCCAAATTCGGCCAACTCCACAACCAACATCACCCCCACATTTCCTCATACTTTCCCTCTCCATCATCCATTTGATTTCGTTTGACCCATTCAAACTCCATCAACCCCTCATGGCCACCCATTCAAACACTTTGACCCCTTCAACACTCACCCTTGAAGAGTCCATGCTGAAATCTACCACCTCTCATCCTGACGCCAAAATGAAACTCGAAAATGCAAGCTGTGCAACTCGAACCTGCTCCCTTTTCCTCCCAGCTCCCCTTGAGGCGTCATCCCCCTTGCTTCCTAAGCGTCACCTTGCCACTCTACCACTCTCCATCTTGTGATACCAATTACACTCAATAATACATAAGACCTACCTCTACCAGCTTCCCCCTAAAGTGCCTTAAAATAAAAATTTAAACAGGACTCCGGCTCAAACCCGAGCCTCCCCAAGACCCCCAAACACATCCAAATAGCAAGCAAAACAAGCCAAATACACAGAAACATAAAATGTAGAACCCCTAACTTGTGATGTTACAATTTAACCCGGCTAGGAATCTGGCCATGGTTGCTTCACGGTCCTCTTCCACGTTCGCACGAATCATTGCAATTTCCATTTCTTTGAAATAATCTTCTACACTTAGGTGGCCTTGTGTAAGATTTTGCAACTTTTGGGCGAACTCCCGATGGTAAAAAGATAGAATGAATCTCTTTCTCATCACCGCTTTCATTCTAACCATGTAGAAATTGGCCTTTCTCCATTACGTCTTCGATTGGTTGTTAGTTGATCCCACCACACCACGGCGTAGTCGGAGAACTCGATCGCTGCCAACTTGACTTTCTTGGTCTCCAAGTAATTTTGGCAGTCAAACACCAACTTGATTTTCTTTTCCCACTCCAAGTATGCCTCTGGATCGGACTTGCCTTGGAAAGGTGGAATGGAGAGTTTAATGTTCTTCAAATCATTGTCCACTTGTTCTTGTCCCCTTCGACCTCGGTTTTGTTGACCCCTCCGCTGATCAGTTAAATTAGACCCCTGGTCGCTTTCAAATTCACTAGTGAAAGGATCATCTTCTTGGAACCTTGGGCGGTCTCGTTCCCTTCGTGGACCTCGAGGATTCCTCTCTCGTTGGGCTCTCTCTTCAACGTGATCTAGCCTCTCTTGAATAGGTTCGAGCTTGCAGTCGAATAAATGCTCAACCTCATGCAATAGGGCTTGAAGATTAAGATCCAGTACGTTGCGGACTGGTTGCCGTTCAGGCCTTTCTTCCATATTTTGGTTCGGACTTCTTGACATAGGAAAGTTTTAAATCTCACCACAAACCTCACTAGTCAGTCGAAAAGAAAAAGTAAATATTGAACACTCACACTCGTGTTTCACTCAATTTCGGGTTTTTCTTTAATGAGTCACTCGTGCCTTTTACCACTCGAATCCACCTCTCAAAATTCTGGAAGGTTGCCTTAGACTTATTAGCAACTTGTAGGTCAGCTTCAAGGGGTTAAAGCAAAAGAAAATTGTTATAGATAAAGGTAGGCCGAAAGAAAAAGAAGAAGTTGATAGATGTGGCGTTGGATGCGTTGGAAAAAATACCAAATGATACGAATAAGAATTTTGGATGATCGGGATAGGAAGATGAAAAAATATTGTTTTCAAGTACTCAGAAATTGAGGAGAAGAATGAAGAAACTCACAAAATCACAAAACTTCACTTTTCTTTTTTTTTCGTATTTTTTCTTTTTTTTTTCAAATGCACGAAAATAGCACCAATAAAACTTTGAGATTACAACTTGAATTTTTTTTGAATTTTTTTTGATTTTTCTCGAATTTACGTACCTACTTTGGAATTACGATGATCGTCGGAGCTCCTCATTTTCAGCTCTGATACCAAATGACACGATCTGCCTCCGGTTGAGTCGAGTCATATATGAATTTGCCCGATCGACTACGAAGGAATATCATTTGATTTGTTTAAAGGAAAGGAAAAAATGGTTATATTTTAGTAAATGGCAGCAACTTGGGTTGCAGAAAAAAAATAGATGGATGAATGGATTGATGGTTGAAACAAGAAAGAACCCTTAATAGAAAATTAAGGACCCGAATCTTATAGGTTTCAAAGGAATGGATGAATTGGGTAGAACCTCAACCCACTATCTAGCAAGATAGGAACCTTGTTATAAAGGTTTGAACACCACACCCAAATGGATGATAAGTTCAAAACAAGTCAGATTGACGCCACTAGCTACTAGATAAGTCAATTTGAACCTTGAAGAATAAAGAGAGTAGATAACTCACAAATTTCATAAAGCATCAAAAGTCCCTTTTACAAGCTAATAACAAAGTATATATAGTGTTTACATGTGGTTCTCTTTGAAACAGCCCATGAGTGTAACGGTTTCCAGCTGAAAAGTTTCCTACATTCAAACACATTAAACAAACATATTAACCACATTTAATCACTTATTAAACACTAATTTAACTTAACACATTAAACACTTATTGGACACTAATTTAACTTAACACATTAAACACTTATTAAACACTAATTTAACTTAACAAATTAAAACATTTGACTTAATAAATGAACTAGAAGTAAGGACTTCAATTAATGCAACAACTAGTTTAATTTATGGAAGCAGAATTAAATTAACTTAAACTCGTGCTTCATTTAAACAACCTAGTAACTAATTAATTAATAAGCCTCTTATTAAACACAACTTATTTATTTAAACTAAACACCTTTATTTAAAGCTAATTTAAAAGTTTTTATTCAGCAAAATAAAAAATGCATGAATTAAATCAAGCTAAACACAAGCTGAATATGAGCTTATTTTAGCTTGCAAAAGCATGCACATTGGGCTTATTAAGTTAGCCCGATTCTCCTTGTTTTGTCCAGCCATTAACTTGCTCCACTTTTGCTCAACCAAGGCCAAAATAGCCTCTTTGAAATGTTTTGCACATGCTCGGGTGATGGGTCCTTGCGGCAACACCAATGGCTCTTTGTTGGAACTTGGTGCAACCCGGATCATGGCTGCATCAGTGGTGTCTCTCTTGAGAGATTCCGCTTATCAGTGGTGGAACACCCTTGTGTCCGTTGTACCAAGGGAGAAAGTTAATTGGGAATTCTTCCAAGAAGAGTTTCGGAAGAAGTATATTAGTCAAAGGTTCATTGACCAAAAAAGGATGGAATTCTTAGAACTAAAATAAGGTCGAATGACGGTGACTGAATATGAACATGAGTTTGTAAGGCTTAGTAAATATGCCCAGGAGTGCGTGTCCATCGAGGCTATTATGTGTAAAAGGTTCAAGGACGGGTTAAATGAGGATGTCCATTTGTTTGTTGGAGTCCTAAAACTAAAGGAACTTGTGGTGCTGGTAGATAGAGCCTGTAAGGCCGAGGATCTGGTCAGAGAGAAAAGAAAGGCTGAAATCGAGTCCCGTGACTCGAGAAAGAGACAACTGAGTAAGTCATTCCAATCCTCATCTAAGAAGTCAAGAGATTTCACTACTCGATCAGCCACCTCAGTTGGAGTTTCAAGCAGAAGTAAGGGTAGATAGTACTCGGGATCTAAAGCTCAGACCACTTCGGTTGCTAGTGTTGGCAACGCTTGACCAAGTAGACCGGAATGTGCTCAATGTGGTAGACGTCATCCGGGGAGTGTTGATCAAATGATAAAGCTTGTTTCAAGTGTGGATCCCTAGACCATTTTATCAAAAATTACCCCGAGGTGGGTGAGAAAGAGAAACCTCCGAATGCAAGACCTGGGAGTACTGCTAGAGGAAGGTCATAGAGAAACCCAGGAAATGAAATGAGTAGTAAGAATACATCTAGAGAGCAGACTGCAAGATCTGAAGGTAGAGCACCGGCAAGAACATATGCCATTCGTGCTAATGAAGAGGCATCCTCCCCCGATGTGATCACGGGTACATTTTCTCTCTATGATACTCATGTTATAGCTAATGCGATCCCAGTCATACCATGTTTCGACACAACTCGTCGACCTCAGAATTGGCCTAAACTTGAAGGGCCCAAGTGCAAGATGAAACATCTCATAGACCTGATTAATTATTGGGCCAATGTTTTAAGGACTTTTAGACTTTTGGAACTTTGATAAAACTTTATGAACTTTTGTTCTTGTGAGGTTTTCCCTCTCATATTTCATGTGAGTCTCGAATTGACTTATCTAGCATGCTAGTGGCGTCAACCGAGCTCCTTCCGAACTTATCACCAACCTGGTGTGGCGTTCATCATTCAATTATAACTTCGGTTCTTACTTTGCTAAGTAACGGGTCGAGGTCCATCAACTATTTCCATCCTTCCCCTTAAGCCGTATAAGTCTCGGGGTGACACTACAATATAGTGTTGAATCGATCTTGCCGCTTAAGTCCGTTTTCCATATCCACCGTTTCTCACAAACTATCTATCTTTATTTTATTTCTTAAACTGAGCCTACTACATTTCATACTAAAACCATCTTTCATCTCCAGACCACTTCTTTAGCTGCCGCATATTTTCCACCAAACTTACAATTTCAACGCACCGAACAATCTCCTAGTCAATGATCAGGCAAACAAATGAAACGACTTAATTAACCAGGGCCGAATCACATCATGATGCGATCTCGGTCGCACCATGTTTCGACACAACTCGCCGACCTCAGAATTGGCCTAAACTTGAAGGGCCCAAGTGCAAGATGAAACATCTCATAGACCTGATTGATAATTGGGCCAATGTTTTAAGGACTTTTGGAGCTTTGATAAAATTTTATGAACTTTTTTTCTTGTGAGGTTTTCCCTCTCATATTTCAAGTGAGTCCCGAATTGACTTATCTAGCGTGCTAGTGGCGTCAACCGAACTCCTTCTGAGCTTATCACCAACCTGGTGTGGCGTTCATCCATTCAATTATACCTTCGATTCTTACTTCGCTAAGTAACTGGTCGAGGTCCATCAACTATTTCCATCCTTCCCCTTAAGCCATATAAGTCCCGGGGTGACACTACGATATAGTGTTGAATTGATCTTTATTTTATTTCTTAAAATGAGCCTACTACATTTCATGCTAAAACCATCTTTTATCTCCAAACCACTTCTTTAGCTTCCGCATATTTTCTACAAAACTTACAATTTCAACTCACCGAACAATCTCCTAGTCGACGATCGAGCAAACAAGTGAAACGACTCGATTAACCTGGGTCGGACCACATCATGATGTGATCCCGGTCGCACCATGTTTCGACACAACTCACTGACCTCAGAATTGGACTAAACTTAAGGGCCCAAATGCAAGATGAAACATCCCATAGACCTGATTGATTATTGGGCCAATGTTTTAAAGACTTTTGGACTTTTGGAACTTTGATAAAATTTTATGAACTTTTGTTCTTGTGAGGTTTTCCCTCTCATATTTCGTGTGAGTCTTGAATTGACTTATCTAGCGTGCTAGTTGCATCAACCGAACTCCTTCTGAAGTTATCACCAACCTGGTGTGGCGTTCATCTATTCAATTATACCTTCGGTTCTTACTTCGCTAAGTAATGGGTCGAGGTCCATCAACTATTTCCATCCTTCCCCTTAAGCCATATAAGTCCCGGGATGACACTACGATATAGTGTTGAATCGATCTTGTCGCTTAAGTCCATTTTCCATATCCACCGTTTCTCACAAACTATCTATCTTTATTTTATTTCTTAAACCGAGCCTACTACATTTCATACTAAAACCATCTTTCATCTCCAAACCACTTCTTTAGCTTTCACATATTTTCCACCAAACTTACAATTTCAACGCAGCAAACAATCTCCTCATCGACGATCAGGCAAACAAGTGAAACGACTCGATTAACTCGAGCCGGATCACATCATGATGCGATCCCAGTCGCACCATGTTTGGACACAACTCGCCGACCTCAGAATTGGCATAAACTTGAAGGGCCCAAGTGCAAGATGAAACATCTCATAGAACTGATTGATTACTGGGCCAATGTTTTAAAGACTTTTGGACTTTTGGAACTTTGATAAAATTTTATGAACTTTTGTTCTTGTGAGGTTTTTCCTCTCATATTTCGTATGAGTCTCGAATTGACTTATCTAGCGTGCTAGTGGCGTCAACCGAACTCCTTCCGAACTTATCACCAACCTGGTGTGGCGTTCATCCATTCAATTATACCTTCAGTTTTTACTTCGCTAAGTAATGGGTCGAGGTCCATCAACTATTTCCATCCTTCCCCTTAAGCCATATAAGTCGCGGGGTGACACTACGATATAGTGTTGAATCGATCTTGCCGCTTAAGTCCGTTTTCCATATCCACCGTTTATCCCAAACTATCTATCTTTATTTTATTTCTTAAACCGAGCCTACTACATTTCATACTAAAACCATCTTTCATCTTCAAACCACTTCTTTAGCTTCCGTATATTTTCCACCAAACTTACAATTTCAACGAACCGAACAATCTCCTCATCGACGATTAGGCAAACAAGTGAAACGATTCAATTAACCAGGCCAGATCACATCATTTGGTATCAGAGCTAATAAAATGGAGTGCCAATGTTCGTGAAGAATTCGAAGTAGGTTCGTATTAAAAAAATAAAAAATTGGAAGTTTCTCATTATACTTATTTCGTGTATTTGAAGTATTGAAAAAAAAGAAAAAAATACGAAAATTCAAAAAAAAAGTGACGTTTTTGTAAGTTTCGTGCTCATTCCATCTTTTGTATTCCCAATCATCGAGTTTCTCGTTCTACCATCAACTTCCTCCCCACGCCACACTTAAACTGATTTTTCTTTTTGTTCAACCTACCTACACCCGAAACATCTCATCCTTTGAAACCAATTTGAAACTGACCCCGAAGCAAGCAAATAGGTCTTTTGAGATGAAATACGAAGTTATGAGAGAGAGGTCGAGTGAAAAAAGGTGTGATTGTGTGAGTCCATTAGAGTGTAGAAAAAGCCAAAACGAGTGCAAACACGAGCGGAGTGAAAAATCATCTATTTTCTTTCCGAGTGAATTTGCGAGGTTTATGGTGAGGTAATCATTTTCTACTTTTGTTTTTAACATTTCTTCTTTTCAGTAAATAATCATGTCTCGAGACAAGTTTCCAACGTTTGAGTTTCAATACTTGTTGAAAGAAATGGAGAATATGCTCGACCGAAAGATTAAGCCCATTCAAGACAAGCGAGAACCTCGAGCAATAACCCGATGGAAGCAAACTCCCTCGAGTTGAGAAACAGAGTTAAGTTCATCGCGAAGGCACCTTCCCGGTGACTACCCAAGAAGAGGTTCTTTTTGTAATTCCTATTCAACAAAGCCGTCGAGACCAAGAAAAGAAAGCTTCGAGATTGAGACTTTTCGAGATGATAAATGAGAAAGTACGAGTTATCCTTCGTACGCCTCAAAGAAGTGTCCTTCGTACGCCTCAAAGATGTCCCTCCTGAAGAATCATTCTCGAATAGTTGATCGAGACATCTATGAGAATACTTTCTCTTTATTTGGGCAAAACACTCATCTTTTCTATTCCTTTGTATCATCCTCAAGTTGTGAAGAAATAGAAAAAGAAATAGAAAAAGAGGAAAAAGAAAAAGAAATTGAGACAAGAAAAAAGAAATGAAAGAAAAAGGAGAGAGAAAGCAAAAAGAGTTTGAGAGTAAAAAGAAAATTGAAAAAGTGATTGAAATTGAAGAGAAAAAATATATTGAGCAAGAAACGAGTGTTCTCGATGAAAAAGAAATGAGAAAAAAGATGCAAAAGAGCAAGAAAAAGTGAGGAGTGTTTTTACAAACCATCCCGTGAGTCCTCCTCTTGTTTCATCGCCATCAATGCCATTTAAAGGCCAAAACCAAATGAAGACATCTCCAACAAGTTCAGCCAAAATTTTCTTCATTCTAGAAGCTTTCTCTTCGAGTTCTTAAGCCTAGATTGGTCTAGAATGTATTCAAGAAGATGCTTAGAAGTTTCCTTCAACTTAAGGCTTAAGGAACGTCCCATTTAATGCCACAAAAGGGGCTATTCGACTGACCATGTTCTAGCTTATAAATAGGCCATGTAATCCTCATTTTAGAGGCTAATGAACAATATTATAATTTTATTAACTTGTGAGTTTGTTTTCAACTCTCGATTCTCTCCAAAGACTTGTTGACTTATCAAGCAAACACTTGTGGCGTCATCCTCGTCTTTGTTATCGAACTTATCACTTTGTAACCCCAAAGTGTGGCGTTCACTATACCGAGGTTCCTATCATCGATTGATAGCATGTCGAGGTTCCATTTGTCTACCCTAGCCTTCCATCGAACCCTTACCCAACTAAGTGTTCACTTAAGATTCGGGTTAATACATTTCATTGTATTAGATCGGCTTGAACCTTAGTTTTATTGTCTACTACTCCTTACGTATCCCTTCGAACATCAACACCCATTTGAACCTAAACTTATTCATTCATAAAACATTCTTTTCCTGAAAACCCCAACTTCAATTTACGATCGGGCATATTTTACGACTCGACTTCAACGTATCAAGATTGTATCAAGTTGGTATCAGAGCTAGTCAAATTCGAGTAAGTATCGACGTTCTCGACATTCCTGGGATTAGTTTATAAAAAAATTCATAAAAAAATTCAAAAGTTGTATTTTGTATTCTAGTTTTATTAAGAACATTAAAAAAAGAAAAAGAAGAATATACGAAATTATAAAAAAAAAGTGTTTAGTGTTTGATATTCTCTCATTCTATTTTCCCGATCCTTTTCACTATTCCAATCACCACACTCAATCAATTACCAAATATTGTTGATAGCCTACCTTAGTCCCGACAATAGTCTCCTACCAAGCCACATCAAATTTGTAAGCCAACCACAAAGTGGAGCTGATTCATCTACTTAGTTTGCGGAGAACTTTGAGAGGCGAAGACCGAGTGGAAAAAGGCAAGAGATTGGTCAGATTATTAGATAGAAATAAAAGCCAAAATTGAGTGATTTTTTTTCTTTGCGAGTGATCTGTGAGTTTTGTAAGTGAGATTAAACAAATTTCTCTTCATGTCTGAAAGCCCTGATAGACGACAAATGGATGGAGGAGGGTTGCCTCCCGTTCGTAACATTACTCAAGGTGGGGGAGTTCCCGATCTAGGCCAACAAGCCCTGATACGAGAGTTCCAATGAATGCTTTGAGAAACAATTGAGCCCATATAAGACCAATTGGATCAACTCGGCAGAGAGGTCCAGCGCCTAAGAACTCCACAAAATCAAAGGCAAGACCGAGAACAGCCTAGGCCAGTTCAAGAAGACCTATACAATCCAAGCGACCATGAGAGTGAGCATGCATCGGTTCAAAGTGTACGGGAACAAGGCCGAAGAGATCGAGGCCAACGGGATAGAGATCGGCCCGATGATAATCTCAAAAATATCAAGATGACTATTCCTCCATTCCAAGGCAAGAATGATCCCGAAGCCTACTTGGAGTGGGAAAAAAAGATGGAACTTGTCGTTGAGTGCCATAACTACTCGGAGAATAAAAAGGTCAAGCTTGCAGCCATTGAATTCTCGGATTATGCTATCGTTTGGTGGGACCAATTGGTGACTAGCCGGAGAAGGAATGGAGAGCGACCTATCTCGACTTGGGCCGAAATGAAGGCTGTTATGAGGAAACGATTTGTGCCCTCTTACTACCATCGGGAATTGTACCAACGGCTACAAAATCTATCCCAAGGCAATCAAAGTGTCAAAGACTATTATAAGGACATGGAGATTGCAATGATAAGAGCCAATGTGGAGGAAGAACGCGAAGCAACAATGGCGAGATTCCTAGCCGGTCTCAACCGAGATATCGCCAACATTGTCGAACTTCAGCACTACGTTGAAGTCACGAATTTGGTGCATATGGCAATCAAGGTTGAGAAACAACTAAAGCGAAAAGGAACTACACGGACATACCCGACAGCTTCTACCAACAAATGGACTCAAGATACTAGTAAAACTCCCTTTTGACGGAAGGAGCCATCCGTTGCTACCAAGCCTAACCCACCAAGTGGCGAGACTAGCAAAAACAAAGATGAGTCCATTCCAAACCGATCTCGACATATAAGGTGTTTTAAATGTCAAGGAAGGGGCCACATTGCTAGCCAATGTCCAAACTGACATGTGATGGTAGTGCGGTCCAATGGTGAAATCGAATCTGAGGACGAGCAAGAGGAAGATCCTGAAGATCCCCCGGAGGATGAAGAAGAGCTTGAACTTCCCATCGAAGGAGAGATTCTCATTGTCAAGCGAAGTCTACAAATCCAAGGAGTCGAGGAGGAGCAACAATGGGAAAACATATGCCACACCCGTTGCCATGTTCAAGGTAAGGTATGTAGTCTCATTATTGACGGAGGAAGCTGCACCAATGTCGCAAGCTTTATGATAGTCGAAAAGCTTGGTTTAGCTACCATGAAGCACCCGAACCCGTACAAGTTACAATGGTTAAACGACGGAGGTGAGCTTAAGGTAACAAAGCAAGCCGAGGTGACATTTTCCATAGGCAAGTATCAATGTTGGAGCATGTTGGAAGATTTTTTTTAGGAAGAAGACAAGCATGGATGTGGACGGCAACAAAGAGGGCCTATTCTAGAATTTTTATTATTATGATTTTTAGCTTAATCCAATTTAATTTTGACTTAGTCTTTAAGGTATTTTGGATGACCATTCGGTTAGCATTTTTAGTAGCCTATAAATAGTTTTTAAATTCATTTTGTAAAGGAAGTTTTTGGGAGATTGAATGAAAAAATTTATGAACATTTGTTCATCGAGTTGAGCTTGTCTCCTCTTCACTTTCGAGTTTTCGATCTTGACTTATCAAGCTTGCTTGTGGCGTCAATCGATTCTCTTCCATTTAATTATACCATTGGTTCTTACTTCACTAAGTAATGGGTCTTTGGTCCATATCGACTTCCATAATTCCACCTTGAACCATATAGAAATTGGGGTGACACTAACTTGTGTTGAATCATTTCTCCGTTCAAGTTCATTTTTGCCATTTCCATCAACTATCCTATTTGATATCCATATTTCCACCTTAAGCAAATATAGAAATCGGGGTGACGTTTGTTAACGTTGAATCGTTTCTTTGTTTAAGTTCGTTAATCCATTTCCACCAAAATATCACCTATCTTTTAACCATCTTCTAAATAAATTCTCTAAAGGCTTGCGCAAATTTAGTTATCTTTCCATATTTTTCCCATTAATTTCTGAAAGCTTGAATCACTCCTCGTAGACGATGGGCAACCCGCATACGTTCGACCCATCCCGAGCTGGCCTGTATCAAAAAGTCTCCCCAACACACATCAAATACATCGCACACTTCAAGGGCTATTCGGCTGCTCACTTTTCATCAAAAGACACCAATTTAAGAGCCTAATTAAAGCAAGGGACGTACCTAGCTGTTGCATGCATCTTTAAGGGACTTTAAAATACATTTCTTCTTCTAGAAAGCTGCCCCTTGACGTTCCCAAAGGCTGCACATGGACTTGGACGAATTTTAGTTTTAATTCTTGAGTAGTCAGCCTTCTAGAAACCGACCATTGGAGTTCTATTGCTGCCAAATACATTCAACCAAATTTTGCAAGCATTTGAAGGCCGCATTCAGCCAAATTTTACCAAGCAAACCAAGGGACTTTATTCTAGATTTTCCTAGTCATTTCTAGCTGAAATTTACTTAGCCTTTAAGCCAAGATAATGATCATTTGGCTAGCTGAAGATAGCATATGAATACTTGCTATTTTTCATTTGTATGGTTAGACAGTTTGATCATTAATCATATTATATGAACTTTGTTCATCGAGTGAGTTTATCTCCTCTTTGTTTTCGTACGAGTTTCGATTCTGACTTATCAAGCTTGCTTGTGGAGTCAATCGTACTCTTCCATTCCATTATATCATCTGTTCTTATCTTTCTAGATAACGGGTCGTGGTCCATCTTCGATTTCCATATTTCCACCTTAAACATTATAGAAATCAGGGTGACACTTATTTGTGTTAAATCGTTTCTCGTTTAAGTTCTAATTTCCATCTCCACCAATTATCATAACCTATTCATCCATAAACCAAATCCCATCTTCTTTTCTTCTATCCCAAAACTAAGCCTATTTGATACGATCTGCCTCGGGGGTGAGTCGAGTCGTATGTGAATTTGCCCGATCGTCTACGAAGGAGTTTCATTTGATTTGTTTAAAAGGGGAAAATTGGATAGATTAAATAAAATGGCAGTGGTTTAAAAACAAAGAAAAGAGTGGTTAAATGGATAATTGGCTGAAACAAGAAAGAACCCTTAATAGGAATTAAGGACCCGAGTCTTATATGTTTCAAAAGGTAAATACAGAATTGGATAAAACCTCGACCCACTATCTAGCAAGATAGGAACCTCGGTATAAAGGTTTGAACGCCACACCCAAATGGATGATAAGTTCGAAACAAGTCAGATTGATGCCACTAGCTACTAGATAAGTCAATTTGAACCTTGAAGAATAAAGATAGTAGATAACTCACAAATTTCATTAAGCATCAAAAGTCCTCTTTTACAAGGTAATAACAAAGTATATATAGTGTTTACATGTGGTTAGCTGAAGAGTCATATGAATTCAGCTTTAATATGCATTTAAATGGCTGAAATAAAATCTAATCAATAAATAAAAACTCTTGAGTTCCTCCAAGCCAAATAACAGCAACTTTATGACTCTAAATGAGCTGATTAAATGAATTTAAATGCTTGGTTTCATGCTCTCTTAGCAGCCGAATGGTCACCAGCAACTTAATAAAAATTTGTAACTCATGTGTGACCTTTAAGCTTCAAACAGTTATTGGAAGAAGAAGAGGCTGCTGCCGAATTTAATTGATGTATAATGCTTCCTTCAATCATCATAACAGCTCCTTTTAATGATGAATAATGCTTCCTTTATGTGTGTAACCAATTCTCACTTGAAAAGTCACATTAAACTCTTTGTAACAGCCCATGAGTGTAATGGTTTGTAGCTGAAAAGTTTCCTACATTCAAACACATTAAACAAACATATTAACCACATTTAATCACTTATTAAACACCAATTTAACTTCAACACATTAAACACTTATTAAACACTAATTTAACTTAACACATTAAACACTTATTAAACACTAATTTAACTTAACACATTAAACACTTGACTTAATTAAATGAACTAGAAGTAAGGACTTCAATTAATGCAGCAAGTAGTTTAATTTCTGGAAGCAAAATTAAATTAACTTAAACTCATGCTTCAAATGGTTATTGGAAGAAGAAGAGGCTGCTGCAGAATTTAATTGATGTATAATACTTCCTTCAATCATCATAACAGCTCCTTTTAATGTTGAATAATGCTTCCTTTATGTGTGTAACTGATTCTCACTTGAAAAGTCACATTAAACTCTTTGTAACAGCCCATGAGTGTAACGATTTCCAGCTGAAAAGTTTCCTACATTCAATCACTTATTAAACACCAATTTAACTTAAACACATTAAACACTTATTAAACACTAATTTAACTTAGCACATTAAACACTTATTAAACACTAATTTAACTTAACGCATTAAACACTTGACTTAATTAAATGAACTAGAAGTAAGGACTTCAATTAATGCAGCAAGTAGTTTAATTTATGGAAGCAAAATTAAATTAACTTAAACTCATGCTTCATTAAAACAACCTAGTAACTAGATTAATTAATAAGCCTCTTATTAAACACAACTTATTTATTTAAACTAAACCTTTATTTAAAGCTAATATTTAGTTTAAAAGTTTGTATTCAGCAAAATAAAAATGCATGAATTAAATTAAGCTAAACACAAACTGAATGAACTGAATGTGAACTTAAACCAAGCTCAATGAGCTGAGATGAACTCATGTGAGCTGAACCACATAGGAAGGGAGTTTAATTGAGCTGATAATGAGCTGGAATCAGCTTTATTTTGCAATTTGGCCCCTCAGCTTAGGCCACTCTTGATGGCGTCGGATGGAGTCAAACCGTGATGCGACCAGGATCGCATCATACCCCCCTCTTGAAAGCAATTCGTCCTCGAATTGAGCCATTGGTTCTTGAGGACATAGTTCCTTTTACCTTGCTTTCCTCGGTCGAACGGGGCGGATGGTAATTGTAACACCCCAAACCCGGCCTATGAGTTAAGACCAGACTTGGCATGCCACGCGATTCGAATTTACGTCCAGTCGTCAATGCTTTTAATGAAAATAATTTTTCGAAACGATTTTGAAGACGGAGTTTATCAAAAATCGAGATTTATTTGAAAAAAAACTATGATTTTAAAACATAAGAGTTTACAATATGATTTAGAGAGAGATAATTGGTTGAAAATCTAATTAATTGGTTGAAATGAATTTATAAAAGAGTTTTCACAAAATTTTACGAGTGGGTGATATTTAAGAAAACCCCCTTTTTATACGCAAGTTTAAGAAAACATTTATAAAAATTAAACAACCCCATTTAAGTAATTAAAACATGTTAAAAACCATTCACAAATAAAAATCCATAAAAAAAATAATACTAGAGGCCTTATTACATCGAAATTTAAAATAGTACTTAAATAGAAATACTTAAAAGAAGTCCAAAGTTTTTATAACTCATCATTCGTAGTATGGCCTCCACACGAAGTCATCCTCGGCCCAAACCTCCATCAATTGTCATTACCTGAGAAGGGTAAGAAGAAGGGGTGAGTTACTTAGAACTCAGTGTGTAACCCACTTACCGTGTTCACTTGGCCAAAACCATTTAAACAATTAGTTGGGCTTGAGCCCATTTACAAATGTGCATTATATAAATAAAATATAAAAATGCATGTGATATGCAATTCCCAACCAAACCTAATTTCCATCCGCTACACACCACCCGTACCAACCAACACACCTGTGGGGATCAAGTCAACCCACCCCGCCAACACACCGATAGCAGGCATTAAGCCAAATATAATATTTGTGGCAGAGCCACCGAACTAGATTTTGGCAACAGGCCTTTCTTCTCTTCGTCAATTATCCCAACCCATGCAGTCATGTATATATATAATGCATAACAATATATTCATAAAGTAAATTTCAACAAAAAGCCCATATTACAAGTTATCAATTTGGCCCGTTAGTCAAAATAGCAATTTAGCCCATTTAACGATCTAGCAAAATTTTTGGCCCACATATATATCGATCTAGCAATTTTGGCCCATATATATCGATCTAGCAATTTTGGCCCATATATATCGATTTATCAAGTTGGGCCCATATAGCAATTTATCAAATTGACCCATTAAGGGTATTTTCGTAATTCGGTCCATAAGGACATTTCGTACTTCAGCTCATTAGGGGCTTTTTTGTAATTTGGCCCATAAGGGCGTTTTCATAATTCGGTAATCGTACCCACTAAGGGTAATTTGGTAATTTACCCTCCAAGGGTATGATGGAAATTTTTGCAACCTAGGCTTAATGACTAATTTGGAGCATAAAAATCAAAACTGTCCATCTGCGTCGTACTGACTAAAATGACTATAACTCGAGTTGGGAAACTCAAAATTTCGATCCGTAAATTTTTTCTGAAACTAGACTCATATAACTTCTTACTGTAATTTTTCCAGAATTTTTGACTTAGCCAATTAGTACAGTTTATTCTTCAAAGTATCCCTTGTTTCACTGTTTGACAGTTCTGACCTCTCTTCACAAAATCTCAGATATCTTATTGTACAGAACCCAAATACTGATTTCGTTTGATCCAAATAAAAATAGACTCACTAAGGATTCTAATAACATAAACCATGTCCTGTAATTATTTTTCTACAATTTATAGTGATTTTTCAAAGTCAGAACAGGGGATCTCGAAATTACTCTGAACCAGTCTTACAAAAATCTAAACATCTCAAAATATACTAATCCTTTGCTTGCTCCGTTTCTTTTATAAGAAAATAGACTCGATTATCTTTCAATCCATATATCCTTCACTTTCTAATTCAATTCCTACTATTTTTAATGATTTTTCAAAATCACGTCACTGCTGTTAACCAAAACTGTTTTGTTACAAAATATGATTACCACTTCGAACATACGTACGCTCGAGTGGCCATAGATGCTGGTCTTCGGCTTTTCAATCTTGTGACCAATTCACAGAACATTTCATGCAAACATTTAGAGAGGCATGAGATTACACATCCCATTTCAAACATGTATTCGGAAAGTAAGGGATTACACACCTTGATTAGGATTCCCTAAAGAACCACTCTTTGTTGCCCCCTAAAAATAAATTCGATCAAAAGTTAGCATCGATATCTTAAAGGTTCCAAAAGCCCAAAAGTACTCACTCACAAGAGTCACTTACCACAATCGCGATCCTTCCCTACTAGATTCTAAAATCCGGCCTTCCACTATAACTCGATTGATCAAAGGAGTGAGTGTCAACACGACGGGAAGAAATGATAAAGAAGAGATGAAGGGCACTTCGGTTATGGAAGTAGTCTAACATTCGGCCAAAGGAGAGAAGAAAGAGATGTTGTTTGTGTTTGATGTTTTAGGCACTAGATGAGAACACAAAATGGGATACTTGAGTGATTAGCAAAAATGACCAAAAGGTCAAAAAGAAATGACTAAATGAAACCCAACAAAGTTGTTTTCTCCAAGCTCAAGACACATTCGGCTATGGGAGAAAGAAAAAGAGAGGAAACAAAATAAAAAAACAAAACTCAATTGATTAGAAGAAAAGAAAATGGTTTACCTTTTGTCCAATATTCATACGGCTAAGAGGAGAAAATTAGAGAGAAAATGCTTTGGGAAAACACCAAATAACCAAATGGAAAATGTGCTCATCAAGCACCTAATCCCACCAAACTAATCACCAAAAATCAGCCATCCCCCTTAGCCCCCTATGCCGTCCACATACATGGTCAAAAAGACCATTCAAAAGTTTCCAAAACACATTTCCTTGTTTTAAGCCTCATTATCCTCCACTTCCCAAAAGTTTAGAAATTCTATCCCCAAAATCAAGCAAGTTCTATCCTAAATTCATAATTGCCATAACTTTTAGCCACTTTACCATAAAAAAAATTAGTCCATCTTTACCAAGATTAGAGCTTGGCCGACACTTGCCAAATAGGTGCAAAAAAAAAATAAAAGCCACCAAAATGCTATCCATGGGATTCGAGCCTCTTCCCTCAAGCAATCACTCATGCGCCAATTCCACCTTGCTACTAGCTCATCTTATGCTAGTTTTTGACACTTACATTACTTTAAGCATCAGGGTTACTTATTCCACTTCAATAAAATTCTCATTACTAAAATTTATTCTAGCTCCGAATAAATCCCGAGTTTTCTCAAAACTATACTAAGCACATAAAAAAAATCATATTCGAGCTAACACCAAAGATAAGCAACATATTGATACTCAAATTTTTTTAAGATGTTACAATTCTACCCCCCTTAAAGAAAATTTCGTCCTCGAAATTTACCTGATTAGAAGAGGTGAGGATATTGTTGTCGAATTGCATCCTCAGGCTCCCACGTAGCTTCCTCCGCTCCGTGATTACGCCATAAAACCTTGACCAACGGCACGGTTTTCTTTCTTAGCACTTTAACATCTCGGTCTAAGATTTTCACTGGTTCCTCCTCGAAAGACAAGTCTGATCTCAACTCCACTTCTTCTACCGGTACTATGTGAGACGGATCAGATCTATAGCGCCTCAGCATGGAAACATGGAAAACATTATGAATTTGACTCAACTCCGGAGGTAATTCAATCTGATAGGCCACTGGTCCTACGCGCTTCAACACACGGTACGGTCCAATGAACCTAGGGCTCAACTTGCCCTTCCTTCCAAATCTGAAAATTTTCTTCCAAGGTGAGACCTTCAGAAAGACCTGCTCCCCCACAGCAAACTCAATATCCTTACGCTTCAGATCCGCATACGACTTTTGTCGATCCGAAGCTTCCTTTAACCGTGCTCGAATCACTTTTACCTTTTCTTCTGTCTCAGATATCAACTCAGGACCCAACAACTGTCGCTCTCCCAATTCAGTCCAACAAGTAGGGGTACGACACCTACGACCATATAAAGCTTCGTAAGGTGCCATTTGAATACTGGATTGGTAACTGTTATTATACGCGAACTCTGCCAAAGGTAGGAAATCCTCCCAACTACCTCTGAAGTCGATTACACAACCACGTAACATGTCTTCCAAAATCTGAATTACTCTTTCTGTCTGACCATCTGACTGAGGATGAAAAGCCGTGCTAAAGTTTAACTTTGTTCCCAAAGCCTCATGTAAAGCTTTCCAAAACCGTGATGTAAACCTGGGATCCCTATCCGATATGATAGACACTGGTACCCCATGCAACCTCACGATCTCAGATACATACAGCTTAGCCAATTTCTGCAGCGAGTAATCTGTACGAACTGGTAGAAAATGAGCAGTCTTCGTTAATCGATCAACTACCACCCAAACAGAATCTTTCTTAGTAGGTGTTAAGGGTAACCCACTAACAAAATCCATCGTTATCCGTTCCCATTTCCATAGAGGAATCTTTACCGGTTGTAATAATCCCGATGGTAATTGATGTTCCGCCTTCACTTGTTGACAAGTCAAGCATTTCCCCACAAATTCAGTAACCTCTCGTTTCAAACCTGGCCACCAATACTGTTCACGAAGATCCCGATACATCTTATTTCCTCCGGGGTGCATAGCATAAGGACTACTATGCGCCTCCCGTAGAATCATTTGTCTCAAACCCGAATCCATGGGCATACAAACTCTTCCACAAAAACATAGCACGCCATCCTTGTTCAATCCAAAATCCCCTATTATACCACTTTCAACTTGTTGCATTAAAGGACCCAACTTTTCATCTGATAACTGCTTTTCCTTGATTTGCTCCAACCATAGAGGCTTCACCTGAAGTTCCGCTAGTAGACTGCCATCCTCAAACAAATTGAGATGAGCAAACATTGCTCTCAACTCCGATACTACCTTACGACTCAACGCGTCTGCCACCACGTTAGCCTTTCCAGGATGGTACTCGATTGAGAAGTCATAATCTTTTAACAACTCCACCCATCTCCGTTGTCTCAAGTTTAACTCCTTTTGGGTAAGGAGGTACTTAAGACTCTTATGGTCCGTATAAATGATCGACTTCTCACCATAGAGATAGTGCCTCCAAATCTTTAAAGCAAACACCACCGCTGCCAACTCCAAATCATGAGTAGGATAGTTGACTTCATGCGGCCTCAACTGACGAGAAGCATACGCCACCACTTTCCCACTTTGCATTAACACACATCCTAAACCCGTATGTGACGCATCACAATAAACGGTAAACTCTTTTCCAGCCTCAGGTTGAATCAGTACTGGCGCTTCCGTCAAAATCTTTTTCAGTTTCTCGAAACTTTCTTGTTGTTTATCGGTCCACACATACGGTACTCCTTTTCGCAACAACTTAGTTAGGGGTGCAGCAATCAATGAAAACCCTTCAACAAAACGCCGGTAATAACCAGCCAACCCTAGGAAACTCCGAATTTCAGCCACTGACCTCGGTGGTTTCCATTCCAACACAGCCTCTACCTTCCGAGGATCAACTCTTATTCCTTCGGCTGACACCACATGCCCCAAGAAAGTCACTTCCTTCAACCAAAATTCGCATTTACTGAATTTGGCATAAAGTTGCTTATCCCGCAAAATTTTCAACACAATGCGCAAATGTGAGTCATGCTCTTCTTCATTCCTCGAATATACCAAGATATCATCTATGAACACCACTACGAACTGGTCTAGATAGGGTTGAAAGACTCGGTTCATCATGTCCATAAATGCAGCTGGTGCATTGGTCAAACCAAATGGCATAACCAAAAACTCATAATGTCCATAACGAGTTCGGAATGCCGTCTTATGAATATCCGCCTCTTTAACCTTTAGTTGATGATAACCCGATCTCAAATCAATCTTGGAGAAAACTGAAGCTCCTCTCAATTGATCAAACAGGTCATCGATTCTCGGCAATGGGTACCTGTTCTTGATCGTCAATTTATTTAACTGTCTATAATCAATGCACATACGCATCGACCCATCCTTCTTCTTGACGAACAAAACCGGTGCTCCCCACGGAGACACACTAGGTCGAATGAATCCCCGATCTAACAATTCTTGAATTTGAGCTTTAAGCTCCGCTAACTCCTTCGGTGCCATTCTATAAGGAGCAATGGACACCGGAGCCGTTCCGGGCAAAAGCTCAATACCAAACTCTACTTCTCGATCTGGAGGTAGACCCGGAAGTTCTTCGGGAAAGACATCTGGAAATTCTTTCACCGTTCTCACACCTTCCACCGATAATTCCTTGGCATCCAAAGCACTAATGAAGGCTAGGAATGCTCCATACCCTTTCCGCACCATCTTTTCTGCCTTCAAAGCAGATACCACATTTGCCAAAAAGTTCCTTCGCTCACCAATCATAACTACCTCCTCATCATCCACAGTCCTTATCAACATCCGCTTTTCAGCACAATCTACTTGCGCCCGGTGCTTCACCAACCAATCCATTCCCAAAATAAGATCGAACTCGCCAAAAGGCAATTCCATCAAATCCGCCAGAAATATTTCTCTTTGGATTTCTAAGGGCACGTCTCTAAACAGTTTATTCACAATTACCGACTGTCCTAAAGGACTAAGTACCGTCATCTCTCTATCGGTAATCTCAGATCTAATATTCAAGTTTCCAGATATGGCACTAGCAACATACGAGTGGGTAGACCCGATATCTATCAATGCAGTAACAGGTACATCAAAGATAAAGAACGTACCAATTATCACATCAGGTGTATCGCCATCTTCCCGACGCCTAACCGCATAGACCAACCCTGGCTGTCTTGCCTCTGCATTACCTCTAAAGCCATTTCCTCGACCCGATGCACCTTGACCACTTCCAACATCATTACCACCACGACCTGGTCCACGGCCTCTCGGTGGCTGCTGAGTGCCTCTAGCTGGCTGAGCATCAGGGTTACGAGCTTCTGGAGTCGTATCAGTCCGTCGAGGGCAGTTCTTATACTGATGGTCTTTGGAACCACATCTATAGCAGGCACCAATTTTCCTCCAGCATTCTCCGGGATGTCGTTTCCCACAGTCAGCACAGTTTTGACTCTGATTGGTAGTCACAGGTGCTCTAGCTTGAGCTGACTCATCATTTCGTGGCCTCTTCTGAAACCTTTTAGCAGAGCCCGTGTACCTAATATCCCTCTTGCCTCTAACTCTTTCCCGGTTCTGGCGTTCTGAGTTCTTAGCCTCTTCGGCTATCTTGGCTTTCTCCACAAGCGAGGCAAAAGTCCGTACTTGTTGTGGGGCTATCAGTACCCGCAACTCATCATTCAGCCCATCTTCAAAGCGTACACAGCGCTCATGATCAGTAGACACTATTGTGCGAGCATAACGGCTCAAGCGAAGGAATTCCGCCTCGTAAGCTGCCACCGTCTTATTTCCTTGAACCAAATTTAGGAATTCTTTCCTCCGTGCATCTACATAACTTGTCCCAACGTACTTCCCTTGGAAAGCAGCTTTGAAGAAATCCCAAGTAATCAATGCAGCCTCGGTGCCTTCTCGAACTGTAAGCCACCATTGATACGCCTCGTCCCTTAGCAAAGACACAGCCCCTCTCAGTTTTTGCTCGACAGTGCACTCCATATCATCCATAATCCGCTCTACAGCCTCGAGCCAATATTCTGCAACATTCGGAGCTACACCCGAGACACCTCTAAAAACCTCGGCACCACTTGATTTAAGTCGTTCCGAGATTGATCCACGGATTGCTGGACCAGCTCTAACCCCAGTAACCCTTTCTAAGAATCGCAACATTGCTCGAGTCAAAGCATTATCCTCTCTCGTATGATCATGAGATCCAGTCTCACTCCCAGGTGACACAGGTGCATCCATTTCCGGCATAAGTCCCGACGCTTCAGACGCTACCCTAGCACCTCGGCCTCTACCACGGCCACGTCTACCACGTCCACGTCCACGTCCACGTCCTCTAGTGCTCATATTGGGTATTTCGATTTAATCTGATTACAAGTTTTATGAATCAGTACACAATTTCAGTATTTATTAACGATATTTTATGAGATATAAGAGGTAAGTTGTTTTCGTAAACGCATCCTATAGTCTTAATCTCTATAGTTTCAATACCCAAAACTAAGAGTTCTAGAGTGTTCCTATAGGTATATCACAATAATAAGAATTATTCAATCACATACACTTACTTGAATTGGTGCCGGATGCTCGTGGTGCCATACTAATTTAAACAGTTTTTAAACAAAATTTGTTGTTGAACCCAAACCACAGCCGAGTTTTGAAACTAGCTCTGATACCACAAAATGTAACACCCCAAACCCGGCCTATGAGTTAAGACCAGACTTGGCATGCCACGCGATTCGAATTTACGTCCAGTCGTCAATGCTTTTAATGAAAATAATTTTTCGAAACGATTTTGAAGACGGAGTTTATCAAAAATCGAGATTTATTTGAAAAAAAACTATGATTTTAAAACATAAGAGTTTACAATATGATTTAGAGAGAGATAATTGGTTGAAAATCTAATTAATTGGTTGAAATGAATTTATAAAAGAGTTTTCACAAAATTTTACGAGTGGGTGATATTTAAGAAAAACCCCCTTTTTATACGCAAGTTTAAGAAAACATTTATAAAAATTAAACAACCCCATTTAAGTAATTAAAACATGTTAAAAACCATTCACAAATAAAAATCCATAAAAAAATAATACTAGAGGCCTTATTACATCGAAATTTAAAATAGTACTTAAATAGAAATACTTAAAAGAAGTCCAAAGTTTTTATAACTCATCATTCGTAGTATGGCCTCCACACGAAGTCATCCTCGGCCCAAACCTCCATCAATTGTCATTACCTGAGAAGGGTAAGAAGAAGGGGTGAGTTACTTAGAACTCAGTGTGTAACCCACTTACCGTGTTCACTTGGCCAAAACCATTTAAACAATTAGTTGGGCTTGAGCCCATTTACAAATGTGCATTATATAAATAAAATATAAAATGCATGTGATATGCAATTCCCAACCAAACCTAATTTCCATCCGCTACACACCACCCGTACCAACCAACACACCTGTGGGGATCAAGTCAACCCACCCCGCCAACACACCGATAGCAGGCATTAAGCCAAATATAATATTTGTGGCAGAGCCACCGAACTAGATTTTGGCAACAGGCCTTTCTTCTCTTCGTCAATTATCCCAACCCATGCAGTCATGTATATATATAATGCATAACAATATATTCATAAAGTAAATTTCAACAAAAAGCCCATATTACAAGTTATCAATTTGGCCCGTTAGTCAAAATAGCAATTTAGCCCATTTAACGATCTAGCAAAATTTTTGGCCCACATATATCGATCTAGCAATTTTGGCCCATATATATCGATCTAGCAATTTTGGCCCATATATATCGATTTATCAAGTTGGGCCCATATAGCAATTTATCAAATTGACCCATTAAGGGTATTTTCGTAATTCGGTCCATAAGGACATTTCGTACTTCAGCTCATTAGGGGCTTTTTTGTAATTTGGCCCATAAGGGCGTTTTCATAATTCGGTAATCGTACCCACTAAGGGTAATTTGGTAATTTACCCTCCAAGGGTATGATGGAAATTTTTGCAACCTAGGCTTAATGACTAATTTGGAGCATAAAAATCAAAACTGTCCATCTGCGTCGTACTGACTAAAATGACTATAACTCGAGTTGGGAAACTCAAAATTTCGATCCGTAAATTTTTTCTGAAACTAGACTCATATAACTTCTTACTGTAATTTTTCCAGAATTTTTGACTTAGCCAATTAGTACAGTTTATTCTTCAAAGTATCCCTTGTTTCACTGTTTGACAGTTCTGACCTCTCTTCACAAAATCTCAGATATCTGATTGTACAGAACCCAAATACTGATTTCGTTTGATCCAAATAAAAATAGACTCACTAAGGATTCTAATAACATAAACCATGTCCTGTAATTATTTTTCTACAATTTATAGTGATTTTTCAAAGTCAGAACAGGGGATCTCGAAATTACTCTGAACCAGTCTTACAAAAATCTAAACATCTCAAAATATACTAATCCTTTGCTTGCTCCGTTTCTTTTATAAGAAAATAGACTCGATTATCTTTCAATCCATATATCCTTCACTTTCTAATTCAATTCCTACTATTTTTAATGATTTTTCAAAATCACGTCACTGCTGTTAACCAAAACTGTTTTGTTACAAAATATGATTACCACTTCGAACATACGTACGCTCGAGTGGCCATAGATGCTGGTCTTCGGCTTTTCAATCTTGTGACCAATTCACAGAACATTTCATGCAAACATTTAGAGAGGCATGAGATTACACATCCCATTTCAAACATGTATTCGGAAAGTAAGGGATTACACACCTTGATTAGGATTCCCTAAAGAACCACTCTTTGTTGCCCCCTAAAAATAAATTCGATCAAAAGTTAGCATCGATATCTTAAAGGTTCCAAAAGCCCAAAAGTACTCACTCACAAGAGTCACTTACCACAATCGCGATCCTTCCCTACTAGATTCTAAAATCCGGCCTTCCACTATAACTCGATTGATCAAAGGAGTGAGTGTCAACACGGACGGGAAGAAATGATAAAGAAGAGATGAAGGGCACTTCGGTTATGGAAGTAGTCTAACATTCGGCCAAAGGAGAGAAGAAAGAGATGTTGTTTGTGTTTGATGTTTTAGGCACTAGATGAGAACACAAAATGGGATACTTGAGTGATTAGCAAAAATGACCAAAAGGTCAAAAAGAAATGACTAAATGAAACCCAACAAAGTTGTTTTCTCCAAGCTCAAGACACATTCGGCTATGGGAGAAAGAAAAAGAGAGGAAACAAAATAAAAAAACAAAACTCAATTGATTAGAAGAAAAGAAAATGGTTTACCTTTTGTCCAATATTCATACGGCTAAGAGGAGAAAATTAGAGAGAAAATGCTTTGGGAAAACACCAAATAACCAAATGGAAAATGTGCTCATCAAGCACCTAATCCCACCAAACTAATCACCAAAAATCAGCCATCCCCCTTAGCCCCCTATGCCGTCCACATACATGGTCAAAAAGACCATTCAAAAGTTTCCAAAACACATTTCCTTGTTTTAAGCCTCATTATCCTCCACTTCCCAAAAGTTTAGAAATTCTATCCCCAAAATCAAGCAAGTTCTATCCTAAATTCATAATTGCCATAACTTTTAGCCACTTTACCATAAAAAAAATTAGTCCATCTTTACCAAGATTAGAGCTTGGCCGACACTTGCCAAATAGGTGCAAAAAAAAAATAAAAGCCACCAAAATGCTATCCATGGGATTCGAGCCTCTTCCCTCAAGCAATCACTCATGCGCCAATTCCACCTTGCTACTAGCTCATCTTATGCTAGTTTTTGACACTTACATTACTTTAAGCATCAGGGTTACTTATTCCACTTCAATAAAATTCTCATTACTAAAATTTATTCTAGCTCCGAATAAATCCCGAGTTTTCTCAAAACTATACTAAGCACATAAAAAAAATCATATTCGAGCTAACACCAAAGATAAGCAACATATTGATACTCAAATTTTTTTAAGATGTTACAGTAATCGCGACACCTGAAAGGGATAACCATGAAGTAACAAATAAGGCTTCACACAAATTTGCAATCCACGCATAATCATAGCAACACAAGTATGACGTATGTGGAAGGAAAAGATCAACTTATCATACAAAAGAAATAATGCCTTATCAAATGTTTGAAACAGAATTACATAAGGAACAAGGCATTCAACCAACTTAAATTGCTTCCACGAATTGAAATGCGAGTAGTAGGTCAAAAGTTGAACATAATCGTCACCAACAAGTAATAGAATAGATTCACATGATTCATGACCTCGCACAATCAATCCTTGCAATTGACCTTTGGACATATGCTCGCTAACAAATGCATCATGCCAATTATCAAAAACAAGAGTCTTTTTATCAATGTCCAAAATCGATAGATCATTGTCAAACAGAATAGAACAATTAAGCTCATCACGATTTAAGGACTTTATAAAAATGAAATCATCAACGTGATGGTTGTCATCTTCCAAGGAAAAAAAGTGCTTTAAAGCTTTTGAGAATCTTACCTTGCTTGTCTTCAAGAGCAGGAAAACAAAGATCGAATTTACCTTGCTCGCCCATCACAAATCTTCCCTCCTCGAGGGTATAGCATAGCTGAAGTTTCGCGGTTGAATTAATCTTTTCCAAATAGATTGCAAACTTCATGGACAACCAAAGAAATTGTTTAAGGAACGAATATAAATTGAAAACACATTGGGAAATTTTCGTTACCTTATTCAAAGACCACAAATCAAAATGATAGAAATGGTTCACACACAATCGATGCGGCTTGATTTTCGAACAAGATGAATCAACACATATTCCCGGGTTGAAAACATGAGTTTGTTTATTTAAGGCAACAAATAACAACTGTTTCCCTAAATTGATCATGTTAAACCAATAGGACTTGTGCATACTCAAAAATGAACATTCAAATCTCTTTTTATGCTTCAAAACAGATTTGCATAAGTTCAAAGATTTCTCACAAAACTTGAGTGGGTGCTCGTTAATGTCATGTTCAAACAAATTAAGCGCTTTTTGTGAAAAACTGTTTGCACACAAGATAAAATTTTTGGGTTGTCGATCGGAACAAACAGTGTCAACCACATTCAAAGAATAGAAATAAATCAGATGAGAATAAGGGGGTCTTTTGATAACCAAGTCATCGAAGATTTTATTGACGAATGTCAAATTGAATTGCCGTGACTTATTTAAAAGTTCCTTACCTCGCTTACCTTTGGGTTCGTGTGGTTTATTTTCAACTATACCTTAGCTTATCATACGGAAACGTCGTTCTTCCAGAAGGTATTGTAGTTGAAAAACATCTTTTGATCTTTCGGGAACCTGAAAAGTAGAAATAGAACAAGAGCAAACTTCAAGGGGGTTAGTTGAATCACTCCTCACTTTTTCTTGCTCGTTATTTTCTTTTGTTTCTTTTTCTATCTCGGGTTCTTTTCTTTCTTTTTCAATTTTGTTTTTGTTTTCACACTCCTTTTCAATTTCTTTTTCACTCTCTTTTTCTTCACTCTCGTTTCTTTTTCAAATTTCTTTTCGACTTCTCTTTCAACTTCTTTTTGTTCTTTCTCTTTTTCAAAAACCTTCTCAATGGCTTTTTCAAGCTCTCTCAAAACTCGCTCATTTCTCTCTTACTTGCCTCTTTTCTCTCTTTTCTTTTTTTTTCTTTTGCATTTTCTTCTTTTTCTTTTCTTTTACATGATGTTACAAAAAAATCAAGATGGTAACCATTTGGCTTGAAAGAAGAAAATTTATTTACAAATCACGATAATTGCATCGGGAAGAATACTCCGTGTAGGATTTCTTTGAAGTTCCTGAAGGAGTCTACCATTTATCTCGTACGTCATCTTGGAGAGAGTAAAAATCAAAGTCGGCTTCTCTTCGTCTCGAGTTCCTTGATGAATAAGAATCTCAATCAAAATCTCGTTTCGAATAATCGTTAAAAGTGTATCTTTGCGAAGTTCTCGATTCTGCTTTCCGATTTGATGACACTTGTTTTCGTGGTTCTCTTTGTTCCACATGATCTAATCTCTCGTGTAGTCTATCAAACTTGGGATTCACCATTCTTTTCATTTCTTGCACCAAGTATTGGTACTCCGATTCGGTGAACTCTTCGCGAGACATCTTTGATTGCTGAAAAGAAATTTGTTAAGTAAAACAAAAAAAATTAAATTTCTCACAACAAAATCCTCACAATTTCACTCCGAAAGAAGAAGGAAAAGTGACACTCTCGCTCGTGTTTTTACTCATTTGGCTTTTACCTCCACTCGAATGATCTTACTCGCTCGTGCCTTTTACCACTTGAATCCACCTCTCAAAATTCTGGAAGGTTACCTTAGACTACTTATTAGCAACTTGTAGGTCGGCTTCAAGGGGTCTAAGCAAAGGAAAAATCGTTATAGGTAAAGGTAGGCTGAAAGAAAATGAGTTAAGGGTGGCGTTGGGGTAAGATGGAGGGGAACCAAATGATGATGGGAAGGGCTCTTAATGATCGGGAATAAAGGAGAGTGATTTTGAAGATTGGGTACAGAAGAGGAGAACAGGATCAACAAGTACTTACCAAACTTTCAAAAGAAAACTTCACTCTTTTTTTTTTCACTCGTATTTTTTTTAAATTTTCGTAATTCTTTTTTTTTGTTTTTTTTCACTTCAAATACAATAGACTGAAATACAAGTAATTTCGGAATAAAATTTTCAAATTTTTTTACGAACCTACTTTCGGGATTGAATACGAACGTCGGCACTCCTCATTTTCTAGCTCTGGTACCAAATGATACGATTCGCCTCGGGGTTGAGTCGAGTCGTATGTGAATTTGCTCGATCGTCTATGAAGGAGTTTCATTTGATTTGTTTAAATGGGGAAAATTGGATAGATTAAATAAAATGGCAGTGGTTTAAAAACAAAGAAAAGAGATGGTTAAATGGATAATTGGCTGAAACAAGAAAGAACCCTTAATAGGAATTAAGGACCCGAGTCTTATACGTTTCAAAAGGTAAATACGGAATTGGATAAAACCTTGACCCACTATCTAGCAAGATAGGAACCTCGGTATAAAGGTTTGAACGCCACACCCATGGATGATAAGTTCGAAACAAGTCAGATTGACGCCACTAGCTACTAGATAAGTCAATTTGAACCTTGAAGAATAAAGAGAGTAGATAACTCACAAATTTCATTAAGCATCAAAAGTCCTCTTTTACAAGGTAATAACAAAGTATATATAGTGTTTACATGTGGTTAGCTGAAGAGTCATATGAATTCAGCTTTAATATGCATTTAAATGGCTGAAATAAAATCTAATCAATAAATAAAACTCTTGAGTTCCTCTAAGCCAAATAATATCAACTTTATGACTCTAAATGAGCTGATTAAATGAATTTAAATGCTTGGTTTCATGCTCTCTTAGCAGCCGAATGGTCACCAGCAACTTAATAAAAATTTGTAACTCATGTGTGACCTTTAAGCTTCAAACGGTTATTGGAAGAAGAAGAAGAAGAGGCTGCTGCCGAATTTAATTGATGTATAATGCTTCCTTCAATCATCATAACAGCTCCTTTTAATGATGAATAATGCTTCCTTTATGTGTGTAACCAATTCTCACTTGAAAAGTCACATTAAACTCTTTGTAACAGCCCATGAGTGTAATGGTTTGTAGCTGAAAAGTTTCCTACATTCAAACACATTAAACAAACATATTAACCACATTTAATCACTTATTAAACACCAATTTAACTTAAACACGTTAAACACTTATTAAACACTAATTTAACTTAACACATTAAACACTTATTAAACACTAATTTAACTTAACACATTAAACACTTGACTTAATTAAATGAACTAGAAGTAAGGACTTCAATTAATGCAGCAACTAGTTTAATTTATGTAAGCAAAATTAAATTAACTTAAACTCATGCTTCATTAAAACAACCTAGTAACTAGATTAATTAATAAGCCTTTTATTAAACATAACTTATTTATTTAAACTAAACCTTTATTTAAAGCTAATATTTAGTTTAAAAGTTTGTATTCAACAAAATAAAAAATGCATGAACTAAATTAAGCTAAACACAAACTGAATGAACTGAATGTGAACTTAAACCAAGCTCAATGAGCTGAGATGAACTCATGTGAGCTGAACCACATAGGAAGGGAGTTTAATTGAGCTGAAAATGAGCTACAGTCAACTTCATTTTGCACTTTGGCCCCTCGAGCTTAGGCCACTCTCGATGGCGTCGGATGGAGTCGAACCATGATGCGACCAGGATCGCATCACTATTCTTCCCATCATCCAAAACATTTCCCACACTTATTCACCTCCATTCCTAACTTAATCCATTTCTAAAGTAATTCTACTTAATAACTTCCGCAAATTTAATTACATTTCCTATTATTTTCCCGAAGGCTTAATTCCTCCTCGCAGACGATCGGGCAATTCAAATACATTTCGACTCACCCCGAGGCAGACCGTATCATCTGGTATCAGAGCTATAAAATGAGGAGTTTTCGACGACGATCGAAAGTCGGGATTAGGTTCGTAAGTTGAAAAAAATTTGAAATAAAAAAATGTATTTTATTTTCATCATAATTAGCATATATTGTATTTGAAGTACAAAAAAAAGGAGAAATATGAAAAAAAAATTGAAGTTAAAAAAAATTTTGAGTAAAAAAAAAGTGAAGTTCTTTGAAAGTTTTGCAAGTTCACTTTCATTCTCTTCTACTATTTCCGCTCACCGAGATCAGATTTTGTCCCCACTCCTTCAAAACCACAATGCCACACACCCAAAATTTTTCTTTGTTTTAGCCTCCCCGATACCCAAACTTTATTCCTTGTTACCCATCTTGTAGCCGACCCTCAAGCTACGATGAGACTATCGAAACGAAGTACGAAATTGTGAGACGAGATTGAGCGGTAAAAGGCACGAGTGTATTCATCGAAGAAAAAGCCATAAAACGAGTGAAAACACGAGTGGAGTGATTTTTCTTTGTGAGTGACTTGTGAGTTTTGAAGTAAGGTATTTCAGTTTTTCTGTTTATTTTTCTTTATAACTTTTTCTTTTCAGCAATAAACATGTTTAAAGAACTTTCCGTCGATGACTTCCAATTCTTGGTGAAAGAAATGGACCAAATACTCGAGAAAAAGCTAAGTCCAATACAAAGCGTTTGGACCACACGGAGGACGTAAGCACACTGCAACAAGTCGAGAAACGGAGTTGCAACCATGTCGGAGATCCACTTTCGATGATTATTCGCGAAAAGATTTCTGTCCTGACTTCCATTCATCATCGACTTCAAGATCAAGAGATTTTTATCAAGATTCCTCTTCATCAAGATGTTCATCGTTCAGTGACTATGCGAGAAGAGATTATTATCAAGATGCGTATTCGTCAAGGCCTCCGAGGCAACGTGAAGAAAGTTGCAAGTACAAGGCTTTTCGACATCACGAACAAGAAAGCACGAGTTATTCTTCATATGATTCAAAGAAGTCCCGCACGAAGAATCTTTCACAAGGGATCGATTGTGATCTATCTAGCAAGATAGGAACCTCGGTATAAAGGTTTGAACGCCACACCCAAATGGATGATAAGTTCGAAACAAGTCAGATTGACGCCACTAGCTACTAGATAAGTCAATTTGAACCTTGAAGAATAAAGAGAGTAGATAACTCACAAATTTCATTAAGCATCAAAAGTCTCTTTTACAAGCTAATAACAAAGTATATATAGTGTTTACATGTGGTTCTCTTTGTAACAGCCCATGAGTGTAACGGTTTCCAGCTGAAAAATTTCCTACATTCAAACACATTAAACAAACATATTAACCACATTTAATCACTTGATAAACACTAATTTAACTTAAACACATTAAACACTTATTGAACACTAATTTAACTTAACACATTAAACACTTATTAAAAACTAATTTAACTTAACAAATTAAAACACTTGACTTAATAAATGAACTAGAAGTAAGGACTTCAATTAATGCAGCATCTAGTTTAATTTATGGAAGCAGAATTAAATTAACTTAAACTCATGCTTCATTTAAACAACTTAGTAACTAGATTAATTAATAAGCCTCTTATTAAAGATAACTTATTTATTTAAACTAAACACCTTTATTTAAAGCTAATTTAAAAGTTTTTATTCAGCAAAATAAAAAATGCATGAATTAAATCAGGCTAAACACAAGCTAAATATGAGCTTATTTTAGCTTGCAAAAGCATGCGCATTGGGCTTATTAAGTTAGCCCGATTCTCCTCATTTTATCCAGCCATTAACTTGCTCCACTTTTGCTCAACCAATGCCGAAATAGCCTCTTTGAAACGTTTTGCACGTGCTCAGGTGATGGGTCCTTGCAGCAACACCAATGGCTCTTTGTTGGAACTTGGTGCAACCCGGATCATGGCCGCATCATCCTCCCCCTCTTCAAAGCAATTTGTCCTTGAATCAGAATCTGCATCAAAGAGAGATAAATCAGACATATTAAAAGTTGCACTTATATTAAACTCACCCGGTAGGTCGAGTCGATAGGAATTGTCATTAATTCGCTCCAAAACTTGGAATGGACCGTCACCACACGGCAATAATTTGGAATATAATTTGTCCTTTGAGTTGGAAATTGTTCCTTCCTTATGTGAACCGAAACCCAATCTCCTGGTTCAAATATTACTTGTTTTTTCCCTTTGTTGGCCTTGCACACATATTGCTCCGTTCGAGCCTCAATATTAGCTTTAACCTTTTGATGTAATTGTTTCACATAGTCCACTTTCCTCTTAGCATCTACATTAACAATTTTCTCGTTAGGTAATGGAATTAAGTCAAGAGGAGATAAAGGATTAAAACCGTAAAGTATTTCAAATGGAGAAAATTTAGTAGCAGAGTGAATAGTTCAGTTATAAGCAAACTCTATATGAGGTAGGCAATCCTCCCACGACTTGAGATTTTTGTGGATAATGGCCCGTAGTAGTGTGGATAAGATGCGGTTCACCACTTCAGTTTGGCCATCCGTTTGTGGATGACATGTCGTGGAGAATAAGAGCTTCGTGCCTAGCTTACTCCAAAGTGTCCTCCAAAAATGACTAAGAAACTTTGCATCATGGTCGGACACTATTGTCTTCGGAATTCCATGTAACCTAACAATTTCTTTAAAGAAGAGGTTAGCAATTTTAATAGCATATCAGCTTTTGAACATGCAATGAAATGCGACATTTTTGAAAACCGATCTACTACTACAAAAATGGAGTCCTTTCCAGTTCGAGTTCGCAGTAATCCTAAAAGAAAATCCATGGATAGTTCAACCCAAGGTCCTTCAGGAATAGGCAAAGGCGTGTAAAGCCCATGTGGGTTAACCTTCGATTTTGCCTTCTTACAAGCCAAACATCGCGAACATATTTTCTCGACATCTCGTTTCATTCGTGGCCAAAGGAAATGTTCTTGCAGAACGGCCAAGGTCTTTGCAATGCCAAAATGGCCCATGAGTCCACCACCATGCGCCTCGAGTACAAGTAACTTGCACGGAACTTTGCGGAATACAAAGCTTACCTTCTCGAAAAAGGAAGCCATCAAACCTAAAAAACTTATCAACAGCAACTTGTTCACACAATTTATACACATCTCCAAAATCAGCATCAGAAATATACAAATCTTTCAGAAATGCAAAACCAAGCAATTTTGAATCCAAATGATTTAATAAAGTATATCGACGAGATAGTGCATTAGCCACAATGTTTTCCTTACCCTTTTTATACCGAATATTGTAAGGAAAGGATTCAAGAAATTCTACCCATTTTGCGTGCCTTTTGTTGAGCTTATGTCCTTTGATGTGCTTGAGCGATTCATGGTCCCAATGGATGACAAACTCCTTTGGCCACAAATAGTGTTGCCACGTTTCCAATGCCCAAATCAAAGCGTACGTTTCCTTATCGTATGTTGGGTAATTCAATGGTGCGCCACTTAGCTTTTCACTAAAATACGCCACGGGCTTTCCTTCTTGAGTCAAAACAGCACCAATCCCAATACCTAAAGCATCACATTCAATTTCAAATGTTTTATCAAAATCAGGTAATACAAGTAATGGAGCATTAGTTAAATGATCTTTAAGTGAAATAAAAGATTTTTCTTACTCCTCATTCCAAAAGAAGGCAAAGTTCTTTTAGATCACACTTGTAAGAGGTGCGGCCAATGTGCTGAAATTCGGAACAAAGCGATGGTAGAAATTGCCAAACCATGGAAACTTCGTACTTGACTTATGCTGATTGGTCTAGGCCATTCTCGTATAGCTTTCACCTTTTTCTTGATCTACTTCAAGTCCTTGCGAGCTGACAACAAATCCTAAGAAAACGACTTTGTTAGAACAAAATGTGCATTTCTTAAGATTAGCATATAATGTTTCCTTTCGCAAAACATCAAGAATAGCTCGTAAATGCTTCAAATGATCATCTAACGATCTACTATAAACAAGAATGTCATCAAAGTAAACCACACAGAATTTACCAATATAAGCACGAAGAACATGGTTCATTAAACGCATAAAAGTACTAGGAGCATTAGTGAGACTGAGTGGCATTACCAACCACTCGTACAAACCGTGTTTAGTTTTAAACGTTGTTTCCCACTTATCTCCTTTGAGTATCCGAATCTGATGGTAACCACTCTTGAGATCGATTTTGGAAAACAATTGAGTACCACTTAATTCATCGAGCATATCATCAAGGCGTGGTATTGGATGACGATATTTTATCGTGATTTTGTTTATAGCATGACAATCAACACACATACGCCAAGTCCCATCCTTTTTCGACACTAATAAAACCAAAATGGCGCACGAACTAAGGCTCTCGCGGATGATTCCCTTTTCAAGAAGTTCATTCACTTGTTTTTGTAGTTCCTTGGTCTCTTCAGGATTACTACTGTAAGCTGGTCGATTCGGTATGGATGCGCCAGGAATGAAGTCAATTTGATGTTCAATTCCCCGAATAGGTGGTAAGCCACTTGGAACTTCGTCGGGAAATACATCTTCAAATTCCTGCAAGAGAGAAACAATAGAAGAAGGTAAAGCAGCATCTAACTCATTAATATTCAAATAAGATTCCTTGTACATGAGTACATGAAGGATTTTCGAATGTCACTCTCTTTTGCATACACACTCATTTTTGCACTCGATTTTTCATCACTCGTGTTTTTCTCTTGATCTTTATTCTTTTCCCTCAATTTTACCTCTTGTTTCCCTCGGTTCTTTTCACTCAAATTTTCACACACCTTTTCACTATTTTCTTTTTTTTCACTCTCTTTGATTTCAATTGAGTCTCGCAGTTTCACTTCATATTCCTATACTTGTCTCGGTGTCAAATGCGCCAAAGTGATGTTTTTGCCTAAATACTTGAAAGTGTATCTGTTGGTGTAGCCATCATGTACCACCTTTCGATCAAATTGCCATGGACGGCCAAGCAAAAGGTGTCTAGCATGCATTGGAACCACGTCACAGAGAACTTCATCTTTATATTTTCCAATGGAAAACGACACCAACACTTGTTTTGTCACCTTTAACTCCCCTCCTTCGTTAAGCCATTGAAGCTTATATGGACAAGGATGTTTTGTTGTGGTCAAGGCAAGTTTCTCCACCATTAATGTACTAGCAACATTTGTACAACTTTCACCATCCACAATAAGACTACATGCCTTACCTTGCACAAAACAGCGTGTATGGAAGATGTTCTCACGTTGTTGCTCCTTCTCCATGCTTTGCAAACTTAGGCTACGTTTGATCACTAGAATCTCACCTTCAACGGCATATTCAAATTCTTCCTCCTTTTCACTAACAGAAATGTCAGATTCCTCATCTTTCTCATCTTCCGACTCTATTTTTCCATTGGTTCTCAACACCATTGTACGTTGGTTAGGGCATTGACTAGCTATGTGACCACGTCCCAAGCACTTAAAGCACTTGATGTCCCTTGTATGATTTGGATTGGCGACTTCTTTGCCTTGCTTGATTCACCAACGAATTTGTTAAACTTAACAGGAGCGTTTAGGTCCTTCGAACGGTTAGAAAAATCTCTTTTGCTCGTACCTTGTCCCCACTTCAAAGTGTTTGCGGGGTTGGAATAGGTCCGAATGGAGCCTTTCTTCTTGAGTTGTTTTTCTATTTTAATTGCAACATGGACCATGTCGGTCATCTCGACATAGTGTTGAAGCTCCACCACGTTAGCAATTTCTCGATTTCCCCACCGGCCCAAACACCAAGACCGGATCTGGTATGTCACATGGAAAGATTTTTTATGAAACTTCTCGTTCTTCAAAGAATTTTAAAGTTCCTTTTGAAAACTCCAAGTGTAGTAGTTCATTTGGAAACTCAGTAAACATTTTATGAAGGTTTTTAATTAGCCCAATCCCTGTGTTTAGGTGACATTTGAAAACACTTGACGTTACATAAGATTAATCTTGAGGTTTGTTGTCAAATTTCGTTTATAAAATCGTTGATTAAGTTGTGAGAAAACCCTCCACTTGCATTTTATAAAGAAAACGTCTTATTGATTAATTTGTAATTATAACTTCTAAAGTTGAAACCGAAATTAAACCAGATTAATAGTGGCCTTATTACATAACAAAAATCCCCAAAAGCAGAAAATGATAAATAAACCAAAGTTTAGTTGAATAAAAACCCGTGCATGGGCACCTCGAGTCCACCCTGGCCCAATCCACTGAACTAAGAATCACTTGCAAATGTTTAAGCAGAAAGAGTGAGTCATGATGACTCAGTGTGCAATTACCTCACATGCCATAATTGGGCCCAAGCCCCCATACGTCATTCGGCCAAAGCCCAAATGCAATAACGTATCAGATAATCAATACGATAACCCAGCCCATCCTAATGTTCCACCCTCTACACTCCGCTCCACATATCCAACCTCAGCACACCTGTGGGGATTTCTACAATCAACCCTCCATCCGCTACACTCCTCTTTGGTAGTCGTGCTGCTCAACGTCGATACGATGTGGCTTAGCCACCGAGTCAATGTGACCGAGTCACCGATATACAAATATGGCACCAAGCCATCAAAATAGTGTGACAAAGTCACCGATATACACTTCCCCTTTCCATCATTATCATAGCCCCATCCCATGCAATCATGCAAGCATAATGTAGTGAATGCAACATATATCGATACACATTAGTCAGACAAAGCATATATCATTTCATGCCAAGGTACATACATAACATAGTAAGAAGGTGACTAACCTGACATCTTTGGTTTTACCCTCCACGGGTTTACAATAATCACTGTC
Source organism: Gossypium australe (assembly GCA_005393395.2). Taxonomy (NCBI): domain Eukaryota; kingdom Viridiplantae; phylum Streptophyta; class Magnoliopsida; order Malvales; family Malvaceae; genus Gossypium; species Gossypium australe. Next base: position 62,981,428 of record CM016619.1, read on the forward strand.
GTAATTTCGGCTTATACATGAGACATGTAGTTATCACAAATTAACAGGAAAGGGTGTGAGAAATTACACACTAAACACGGAGAACTAAACTCTCAATATCGTCAATACTATTGCTAGAAGAAACAATCGCAATCTACTTATCCCAAGCAGATGTCAGTTCCCTACCACAGCCCGACGGAAAGTCTCGCACTGCCGATACTGCACGTTTCTTAAACTTAGGGGCGGGGACTACGAGTCCAACCCCCTCCTTCACTTGACTTGATTAACAGAAATCGAATGCTAGAAGGTTGGCCTAAGAAAACAATTTGAGTCCCTAAATAATCACCATGTTAGAATCGGTTCTCCAAATAGATCAAAAGAAGTGGCCTTTCGGCCAAATAAGTCGATAAAAAACCCCTTACCACCCATTCGGCCAATACCTACTTACCAAATTCCTCTTGCAAATAGGCCACACGAAAAAGAGATGATGGAAGCACACCCTTCTACAATCAGTCAGTGCCCAAGGAGTACGTCAGAAACTTCGATTCAACCAACCCAAAGAGAAAAAGAAAGAAAACGAGAAGAAAAGAGAAGAAGACTCCTTACTGAAACAAGAGTATGCCGAATGGAGGGTCTATGTTCGGCTATCAGCAAAATTGATAGAAAGGGTGCCTACACTTGACGCAAAAAGAGGTTTCGGCTTCCACAGCAATATAAAATAAAGAAGAGAAAGGAGAAATACAAGCAAAGGATAAGTTTCGGCTATGGCACTTACAGATTCAGCTATGAAGAAGCAAATAACAGATGGAAGAAAAGAAATAGAGAAGGCACAAATCACCACTCTGATATTCAGCTATCACCAAAAGAATAAGAAGGAGAAGAAAAGCAAAAGGTATTTCGGTTTTGAAGAAGAAACAAGAAAAAATGGTGAAAAGGAAATGAGGGCACCAGGTTCGGTTGAAGAGAAAAAGATGAGAGGAGGAAGAAAACAAAAGAAAAAGAGAATACCAAGAGAGGGTTGAAGTTTCGGTTATACTACTCCCCCTCAATGACCGAAAATGACAAAAGAGGAAACTAAAATGCTCCTAAAGACTTTCGGCACCTAATCATTCAAAGGCTACGGTTCATTTTAGCTCCCTCCATCCACAATGCCGAATTTTGCCAACCAATACACCCCTAGCCGAAATTCAACTCCACCAATTCCCCAAATTCGGCCAACTCCACAACCAACATCACCCCCACGATTTCCTCCTACTTTCCCTCTCCATCATCCATTTGATTTCGTTTGACCCATTCAAACTCCATCAACCCCTCATGGCCACCCATTCAAACACTTTGACCCCTTCAACACTCACCCTTGAAGAGTCCATGCTGAAATCTACCACCTCTAATCCTGACGCCAAAAAGAAACTCCAAAATGCAAGCTGTGCATCTCGAACCTGCTCCCTTCTCCTCCCAGCTCCCCTTGAGGCGTCATCCCCCTTGCTTCCTAAGCGTCACCTTGCCACTCTACCACTCTCCATCTTGTGATACCAATTACACTCAATAATACATAAGACCTACCTCTACCAGCTTCCCCCTAAAGTGCCTTAAAACAAAAATTTAAACAGGACTCCGGCTCGAACCCGAGCCTTCCCAAGACCCCCAAACACATCCAAATAGCAAGCAAAACAAGCCAAACACACAGAAACATAAAATGCAGAATCCCCTAACTTGGGATGTTACAATTTAACCCGGCTAAGAATCTGGCCATGGTTGCTTCACGGTCCTCTTCCACGTTCGCACGAATCATTGCAATTTCCATTTCTTTGAAATAATCTTCTACACTTCGGTGGCCTTGTGTAAGATTTTGCAACTTTTGGTATAACTCCCGATGGTAAAAAGATGGAATGAATCTCTTTCTCATCACAGCTTTCATTTTTAACCATGTAGAAGTTGGCCTTTCTCCATTACGTCTTCGATTGGTTGTTAGTTGATCCCACCACACCATGGCGTAGGCGGAGAACTCGATCGCTGCCAACTTGACTTTCTTGGTCTCCAAGTAATTGTGGCAGTCAAACACCAACTTGATTTTCTTTTCCCACTCCAAGTATGCCTCCGGGTCGGACTTGCCTTGGAAAGGTGGAATGGAGAGTTTAATGTTCTTCAAATCATCATCCACTTGTTCTTATCCCCTTCGGCCTCGGTTTCGTTGACCCCTCCGCTGATCAGTTAAATTAGACCCTTGGTCGCTTTCAAATTCACTAGTGAAAGGATCATCTTCTTGGAACCTTGGGCGGCCTCGTTCCCTTCTTGGACCTCGAGGATTCCTCTCTCGTTGGGCTCTCTCTTCAATGTGATCTAGCCTCTCTTGAATAGGTTCGAGCTTGCGATCGAATAAATGCTCAACCTCACGCAATAGGGCTTGAAGATTAAGATCCGGTACGTTGCGGACTGGTTGCAGTTTGGGCCTTTCTTCCATATTTCGGTTCAGACTTCTTGACATAGGAAAGTTTTAAATCTCACCACAAACCTCATTAGTCACTCGAAAAGAAAAAGTAAATATTGAACACTCACACTCGTGTTTCTCTCAATTTTGGCTTTTTCTTTAATGAGTCACTCGTGCCTTTTACCACTCAAATCCACCTCTCAAAATTCTGGAAGGTTGCCTTAGACTTATTAGCAACTTGTAGGTCGGCTTCAAGGGGTTAAAGCAAAAGAAAAAAGTTGATAGATGTGGCGTTGGATGCGTTGGAAAAAATACCAAATGATACGAATAAGAATTTTGGATGATCAGGATAGGAAGATGAAAAATACGTACCTACTTTGGAATTACGATGATCGTCGGAAGCTCCTCATTTTCTAGCTCTGATACCAAATGATACGATCCGCCTCGGGTTGAGTCGAGTCATATATGAATTTGCCCGATCGACTACGAAGGAGTATCGTTTGATTTGTTTAAAGGAAAGGAAAAATGGTTATATTTTAGTAAATGGCAGTAACTTGGGTTGAAGAAAAAAAATAGATGGATGAATGGATTGATGGTTGAAACAAGAAAGAACCCTTAATAGAAAATTAAGGACCCGAATCTTATAGGTTTCAAAGGAATGGATGGATTGGGTAGAACCTCGACCTACTATCTAGCAAGATAGGAACCTTGGTATAAAGGTTTGAACACCACACCCAAATGGATGATAAGTTCAAAACAAGTCAGATTGACGCCACTAGCTACTAGATAACTCACAAATTTCATAAAGTATCAAAAGTCCTTTTTACAAGCTAATAACAAAGTATATATAGTGTTTACATGTGGTTCTCTTTGTAACAGCCCATGAGTGTAACGGTTTCTAGCTGAAAAGTTTCCTACATTCAAACACATTAACCACATTTAATCACTTATTAAACACTAATTTAACTTAAACACGTTAAACACTTATTGAACACTAATTTAACTTAACACATTAAACACTAATTTAACTTAACACATTAAACACTTATTAAACACTAATTTAACTTAACAAATTAAAACATTTGACTTAATAAATGAACTAGAAGTAAGGACTTCAATTAATGCAGCAACTAGTTTAATTTAATGAAGCAGAATTAGCTTCATTTAAACAACCTAGTAACTAATTAATTAATAAGCCTCTTATTAAACACAACTTATTTATTTAAACTAAACACCTTTATTTAAAGCTAATTTAAAAGTTTTTATTCAGCAAAAATAAAAAATGCATGAATTAAATCAAGCTAAACACAAGCTGAATATGAGCTTATTTTAGCTTGTAAAAGCATGCGCATTGGGCTTATTAAGTTAGCCCGATTCTCCTCGTTTTTTCCAGCCATTAACTTGCTACACTTTTGCTCAACCAAGGCCAAAATAGCCTCTTTGAAATGTTTTGCACATGCTCGGGTGATGGGTCCTTGCGGCAACACTAATGGCTCTTTGTTGGAACTTGGTGCAACCCGGATCATGGCTGCATCAGTGGTGTCTCTCTTGAGAGATTCCCCTTATCAGTGGTGGAACACCCTTGTGTCGATTGTACCAATGGAGAAAGTTAATTGGGAATTCTTCCAAGAAAAGTTTCAGAAGAAGTATAATTAGTCAAAGGTTCATTAACCAAAAAAGGATGGAATTCTTAAATCGAGCCTACTACATTTCATACTAAAACCATCTTTCATCTCCAAACCACTTCTTTAGCTTTCGCATATTTTCCACCAAACTTGCAATTTCAATGCACCGAACAATCTCCTCATCGATGATCAGGCAAACAAATGAAACGACTCGATTAACTGGGGCCGAATCACATCATGATGCGATCTCGGTTGCACCATGTTTCGACACAACTCGCCGACCTTAGAATTGGCCTAAACTTGAAGCGCCCAAGTGCAAGATGACACATCTCATAGACCTGATTGATTATTGGGCCAATGTTTTAAGGACTTTTGGAACTTTGATAAAATTTTATGAACTTTTTTCTTGTGAGGTTTTCCCTCTCAAATTTCGAGTGAGTCCCGAATTGACTTATCTAGCGTGCTAGTGGCGTCAATCGAACTCCTTCCGAGCTTATCACCAACCTGGTGTGGCGTTCATCCATTCAATTATACCTTCGGTTCTTACTTCGCTAAGTAATTGGTCGAGGTCCATCAACTATTTCCATCCTTCCCCTTAAGCCATATAAGTCCCGGGGTGACACTACGATATAGTGTTGAATCGATCTTTATTTTATTTCTTAAACTGAGTCTACTACATTTCATACTAAAACCATCTTTTATCTCCAAACCACTTCTTTAGCTTCCGTATATTTTCCATAAAACTTACAATTTCAACGCACCGAACAATCTCCTAGTCGACGATCGGGCAAACAAGTGAAACGACTCGATTAACCCGGGTCGGACGACATCATGATGTGATCCCGGTCGCACCATGTTTCGACACAACTCACCGACCTCAGAATTGGCCTAAACATGAAGGGCCCAAGTGCAAGATGAAACATCCCATAGACCTGATTGATTATTGGGCCAATGTTTTAAAGACTTTTGGACTTTTGGAACTTTGATAAAATTTTATGAACTTTTTTTCTTGTGAGGTTTTCCCTCTCATATTTCGTGTGAGTCTTGGATTTATCTAGCGTGCTAGTGGCATCAACCGAACTTCTTCCGAACTTATCACCAACCTAGTGTGGCGTTCATCTATTCAATTATACCTTCGGTTCTTACTTCGCTAAGTAACGGGTCGAGGTCCATCAACTATTTCCATCCTTCCCCTTAAGCCATATAAGTCCCAGGGTGACACGATATATGTTGAATCGATCTTGCCGCTTAAGTCCGTTTTCCATTTCCACCGTTTATCACAAACTATCTATCTTTATTTTATTTCTTAAACTGAGCCGACTACATTTCATACTAAAACCATCTTTCATCTCCAAACCTCTTCTTTAGCTTTCATATATTTTCCACCAAACATACAATTTCAACGCACCAAACAATCTCCTCGTCGACGATCAGGCAAACAAGTAAAACGACACGATTAACTCGGGCCGGATCACATCATGATGCGATCTCAGTCGCACCATGTTTGGACACAACTCGCCGACCTCAGAATTGGCCTAAACTTGAAGGGCCTAAGTGCAAGATGAAACATCTCATAGAACTGATTGATTATTGGGCCAATGTTTTAAGGACTTTTGGACTTTTGGAACTTTGATAAAATTTTATGAACTTTTGTTCTTATGAGGTTTTTCCTCTCATATTTCGTATGAGTCTCGAATTGACTTATCTAGCGTGCTAGTGGCGTCAACCAAACTCCTTCTGAACTTATCACCAACCTGGTGTGGCGTTCATCCATTCAATTATACCTTCGGTTTTTACTTCGCTAAGTAACGGGTCGAGGTCCATCAACTATTTCCATCCTTCCCCTTAAGCCATATAAGTCCCGGGGTGACACTACGATATAGTGTTGAATCAATCTTGCCACTTAAGTTCGTTTTCCATATCCACTGTTTATCCCAAACTATCTATCTTTATTTTATTTCTTAAACCGAGCCTACTACATTTCATACTAAAACCATCTTTCATCTTCAAACCACTTCTTTAGCTTCCGCATATTTTCCACCAAACTTACAATTTCAACGCACTGAACAATCTCCTCGTCGTCGATCAGGCAAACAAGTGAAACGACTCGATTAACCAGGCCAGATCACATCATTTGGTATCAGAGCTAAAATGGAGTGCCAATGTTCATGAAGAATCCAGAATAGGTTCGTATTAAAAAATAAAAAATTGAAAGTTTCTCATTATACTTATTTCGTGTATTTGAAGTATTGAAAAAAAAAGGAAAAAAATATGAAAATTCAAAAAAAAGTGTGACGTTTTTGTAAGTTTTGTGCTCATTCCATCTTTCGTATTACCGATCATCGTGTTTCTCATTCTACCATCAACTTCCTCCCCACGCCACACTTAAACTGATTTTTCTTTTTGTTCAGCCTACCTACACCCGAAACATCTCATCCTTTGAAACCAATTTGAAACCGACCCTGAAGCAAGCAAATAGGTCTTTTGAGATGAAATACGAAGTTACGAGAGAGAGGTCGAGTGAAAAAAGGTGTGATTGTGTGAGTCCATTAGAGTGTAGAAAAAGCCAAAACGAGTGCAAACACGAGCGGAGTGAAAAATCATCTATTTTCTTTCCGAGTGAATTTGCGATGTTTGTGGTGAGGTAATCATTTTCTACTTTTGTTTTTAACATTTCTTCTTTTCAGTAAATAATCATGTCTCGAGACAAGTTTCCAACGTTTGAGTTTCAATACTTGTTGAAAGAAATGGAGAATATGCTCGACCGAAAGATTAAGCCCATTCAAGACAAGCGAGAACCTCGAGCAATAACCTAACGGAAGCAAACTCCCCCGATTTGAGAAACAGAGTTAAGTTCATCACGAAGGCACCTTCCCGATGACTACCCAAGAAGAGATTCTTTTTGTAATTCCTATTCAACAAAGCCGTCGAGACCAAGAAAAGAAAGCTTCGAGATTGAGACTTTTCGAGATGATAAACGAGAAAGTACGAGTTATCCTTCGTACGCCTCAAAGAAGTCCCTCCTGAAGAATCATTCCCGAATAGTTGATCGAGACATCTATGAGAATACTTTCTCTTTATTTGAGCAAAACACTCATCTTTTCTATTCCTTTGTATCATCCTCAAGTTGTGAAGAAATAGAAAAGAAATAGAAAAAGAGGAAAAAAAAAAATTGAGACAAGAAAAAAAAATGAAAGAAAAAGAAGGAGAGAGAAAGCAAAAAGAGTTTGAGAGTAAAAAGAAAATTGAAAAAGTGATTGAAATTGAAGAGAAAAATATATTGAGCAAGAAAAGAGTGTTCTCGATGAAAAAGAAACGAGAAAAAAAGATGCAAAAGAGCAAGAAAAAGTGAGGAGTTTTTTACTAACCATCCCGTGAGTCCTCCTCTTGTTTCATCACCATCAATGCCATTTAAAGGCCAAAACTGAATGAAGACATCTCCAACAAGTTCAACCGAATTTTTCTTCATTCTAGAAGCTTTCTCTTCATGTTCTTAAGCCTAGGTTGGTCTAGAATGTATTCAAGAAGATGCTTAGAAGTTTTCTTCAACTTAAGGCTTAAGGAACGTCCCATTTAATGCCACAAAGGGGGCTATTCGGCTGACCATGTTCTAGCTTATAAATAGGCCATGTAATCCTCATTTTAGAGGCTAATGAACAATATTATAATTTTATTAACTTGTGAGTATGTTTTCAACTCTTGATTCTCTCCAAAGACTTGTTGACTTATCAAGCAAACACTTGTGGCGTCATCCTCGTCTTTGTTATCGAACTTATCACTTTGTAACCCCAAAGTGTGGCGTTCACTATACCGAGGTTCCTGTCATCGATTGATAGCGGGTCGAGGTTCCATTTGTCTACCTTAGCCTTCCACCGAACCCTTACCCAACCTAAGTGTTCACTTAATACTCAGGTTAATACATTTCATTGTATTAGATCGGCTTCAACCTTAGTTTTATTGTCTGCTACTCCTTACGTATCCCTTCGAACATCAACACCCATTTGAACCTAAACTTATTCATTCATAAAACATTCTTTTCCCGAAAACCCCAACTTACTCCAATTTACGACCGGGCATACTTTACGACTCGACTTCAACGTACCGAGATCGTATCAAGTTGGTATTAGAGCTAGTCAAATTCGAGTAAGTATCAACGTTCTCGACATTCCCGGGATTAGTTTATAAAAAAATTCATAAAAAAATTCAAAAGTTGTATTTTGTATTCTAGTTTTATTAAGAACATTAAAAAAAAGAAAAAGAAGAATATACGAAATTATAAAAAAAAGTGTTTAGTGTTCGATCTTCTCTCATTCCATTTTCCCAATCCTTTTCACTATTCCAATCGCCACACTCAACCAATTACCAAATATTGTTGATAGCCTACCTTAGTCCCGACAATAGTCTCCTACCAAGCCACATCAAATTTGTAAGCCGACCCCAAAGTGGTGCTGATTCATCTACTTAGTTTGCGGAGAACTTTGAGAGGTGAAGATCGAGTGGAAAAAGGCAAGAGATTGGTCAGATTATTAGAGAGAAATAAAAGCCGAAATTGAGTATTTTTTTTCTTTGCGAGTGATCTATGAGTTTTGTAAGTGAGATTAAACAAATTTCTCTTCATGTCTGAAAGCCCTGATAGACGACAAATGGATGGAGGAGGGTTGCCTCCCGTTCGTAACATTACTCAAGGTGGGGGAGTTCCCGATCTAGGCCAACAAGCCCTGATATGAGAGTTCCAACGAATGCTTTGAGAAACAATTGAGCCCATATAAGACCAATTGGATCAACTCAGTGGAGAGGTCCAGCGCCTAAGAACTCCACAAAATCAAAGGCAAGACCGAGAACAACCTAGGCCAGTTCAAGAAGACCTATACGATCCAAGCGACCATGAGAGTGAACATGCATCGATTCAAAGTGTACGGGAATAAGGCCGAAGAGATTGAGGCCAACGGGATAGAGACCGGCCCGATGATAATCTCAAAAATATCAAGATGACTATTCCTCCATTCCAAGGCAAGAACGATCCCGAAGCCTACTTGGAGTAGGAAAAAAAGATGGAACTTATCTTTGAGTGCCATAACTACTCAGAGAATAAAAAGGTCAAGCTTGCAGCCATTGAATTATCGAATTATGCTATCGTTTGGTGGGACCAATTGGTGACTAGCCGGAGAAGGAACAGAGAGCGACCTATCTCGACTTGGGCCGAAAAGAAGGCTGTTATGCAGAAACGATTTGTGCCCTCTTACTACCATCGAGAATTGTACCAACGGCTACAAAATCTATCCCAAGGCAATCAAAGTGTTGAAGACTATTATAAGGACATGGAGATTGCAATGATAAGAGCCAATGTGGAAGAAGAATGCGAAGCAACAATGGCGAGATTCCTAGCCGGTCTCAACTGAGATATCGCCAACATTGTCGAACTTCAGCACTACGTTGAAGTCACGGATTTGGTGCATATGGCAATCAAGGTTGAGAAACAACTAAAGCGAAAAGGAACTACACGGACATACCCGACGGCTTCTACCAACAAATGGACTCAAGGTACTAGTAAAACTCCTTTTCGATGGAAGGAGCCACCCGTTGCTACCAAGCCTAACCCACCAAGTGGCGAGACTAGCAAAAACAAAGGTGAGTCCGTTCCAAACCGATCTCGAGATATAAGGTGTTTTAAATGTCAAGGAAGGGGCCACATTGCTAGCCAATGTCCAAACTAACGTGTGATGGTAGTGCGGCCTAATGGTGAAATCGAATCTGAGGACGAGCAAGAGAAAGATCTGAAGATCCCCCGGAGGATGAAGAAGAGCTTGAACTTCCCGTCGAAGGAGAGATTCTCGTTGTCAAGCGAAGTCTACAAATCCAAGGAGTCGAGGAGGAGCAACAACGGGAAAACATATGCCACACTCGTTGCCATGTTCAAGGCAAGGTATGTAGTCTCATTATCGACGGAGGAAGCTGCACCAACGTTGCAAGCTTTATGCTAGTTGAAAAACTTGGTTTAGCTACCACGAAGCACCCGAACCCCTACAAGTTACAATGGTTAAACGACGGAGGTGACTTAAGGTAACAAAGCAAGCCAAGGTGACATTTTCCATAGGCAAGTATCAAGATGAAGTAATTTGCAATGTTGTGCCGATGCACGCAGGCCATTTGCTACTCGGACGCCCTTGGCAATTTGATAGGCGAGTAGTCCACGATGGCTACACGAATCGGTACTCTTTCAAACACCTTGGAAAGAATATTACACTTGCTCCACTCACGCCCAAGCAAGTGTATGAAGATCAACTCAAGATGAAACAATCAGTTGAGAAAGAAAAAGAAAAAGAGCAAAATAAAAAGAATGAAAAGAAAAACAGAGGAAAAAGTAAGGAGAAAGAAGTAAAAACACAAGAGAACAAAGAAAAAGAACGAGAGAACGAAAATAAAAAAACGAGTGTATTTGTGAAAAAGAGAGAGATTCGAAAGATGCTATTGGCAAGACAACCCATTCTTGTACTCATGTACAAAGAATGCTTATTGGACACTAACGAACTTAACATTTCTTTGCCTTCTCCTATTGTTTCTTTGTTACAGGAATTCGGTGATGTATTTCCCGAAGAGGTGCCGAAAGAATTGCCTCCTATTCGAGGCATCAAACACCAAATTGATTTTATTCCCGCTGCTACCATTCCCAATAGACCGGCCTATCGAAGTAATCCCGAAGAGACAAAGGAGTTAGAAAGACAAGTAGCTAAATTGATGGACAAAGGCTATATTCGTGAAAGCTTAAGCCCATGTACGGTTCCGGTTTTGTTGGTTCCAAAGAAAGATGGATCATGGTGTATGTGCGTCGACTGTCGTACCATCAATAAAATAACCATCAAATACCGCCATCCCATTCCCCGTTTAGACGACATGCTCGATGAACTTAGCGGAGCCCAACTCTTCTCAAAGATCGATTTAAAGAGTGGTTACCATCAGATTCAAATGCGAGAGGGAGATGAATGGAAAAACGACGTTCAAGACCAAGTATGGTTTGTATGAATGGTTGGTAATGCCACTTGGGCTTACCAACGCCCCTAGTACTTTCATGCGCTTAATGAATCACGTTTTACATTCATTTATTGGAAAATTTTGTGTGGTGTACTTTGACGATATCTTGGTTTATAGCAAAAGTTTGGATGATCATGTTCAGCATCTGCGAGCCGTACTTGAAGTGTTGCGGAACGAGGTATTGTATGCCAATCTAAAAAAATGTTCCTTTTGCACTAATGAAGTTATTTTCCTAGGCTTTGTTGTGAGTGCTTGAGGCTTGGAAGTCGACCAAGAAAAGGTCAAAGCGATAAACGAGTGGCCACGACCAACTAACATCAATCAAGTGAGGAGTTTTCACGGGTTGGCGAGCTTCTATCGTAGGTTTGTACATAACTTTAGCTCCTTAGCTGCGCCATTGATAGGTATAATCAAGAAAAATTATCCTTTTGTGTGGACTGATGAACAAGAGGATGCTTTTAATAAAATTAAGGAATGTTTAACTAATGCTCCATTGCTATCATTGCCTGACTTTAACAAGACTTTCGAGATTGAGTGTGATGCTTCAGGTCTTGGTATCAGTGCCGTGTTGATGCAAGATGGGAGACCTATTACATATTTTAGCGAGAAACTCAACGGGGCGATGTTGAACTACCCAACATACGACAATGAGTTGTACGCATTAATTCGAGCCTTAGAAACATGGCAGCATTATCTATGGCCGAAAGAATTTGTTATTCATTCAGACCACGAGGCTCTCAAGCATCTCAAAGGCCAAACAAAGCTTAACAAATGCCATGCTAAGTGGGTGGAATTTTTGGAGTCGTTTCCGTACGTGATCAAGTACAAGAAAGGTAAGGAAACATTGTAGCCAACGCCTTGTCACGTAGGTACGCACTTGTTAACTTATTGGATTCCAAGTTGTTTGGTTTTGAGTTTATAAAGGAACTATATAAATCTGACCTTGATTTTGGAGAAATCTACGAGAAATGTTTACATGGCGCACTTGAGAAGTATTTCAGGCACGAAGGATACCTTTTTCGGGAAAGCAAACTTTGCGTGCCTCAAGGATCTGTACGAGATGTGCTCGTTGAGGAAGCACATAGTGGCGGACTTATGGGCCACTTCAGAGTTGCCAAAACTTTAGCAAGTTGCACGAGCATTTCTTTTGGCCTAAAATGAAGCGCGATGTCATTAGGAAATGTGATCGGTGCATCACGTACAAGCAAGCAAAGTCACGGATTAAGCCGCATGGGTTGTATACTCCATTGCCCATTCTCAACGCGCCATGGGTAGACATATAAATGGATTTTGTTCTAGGACTTCCTAGAACCAAACGAGGGAAGGACACTATTTTTGTTGTTGTAGATCATTTTTAAAAAATGGCTTATTTTATTCCTTGCAATAAGACTGATGATGCTACTAATGTTGCTAATTTATTTTTCAAAGAAGTTGTCAGGTTGCATGGGATTCCTCAGACAATAGTTTCTGATCGAGACACGAAATTTTTAAGTCACTTTTTGATACGGGCACGCCTCATCATGAGCCGAGTTCGAACCGAGACCCAATGGTGTTACCTCAAGGACCGATTACGAGGGCTCGTGCGAAACAATTTAAAAAGACAATCAGAATGCTAATCCAACAAGCTTGGGATGAAGCTAAGACTAGTTCAAATGATAACACAACTCCGTGTTGCATGCTTCTACGAGCTCACAATCAGGAAGAACTCCATATGGCCATTCGGCCTTAGTCATTTGGCCATTCGGCCTTAGTCATTTGGCCATTCGGCCTTAGTTAATTAATTAGTTGAAATTAATTAAATAAATTCAGATAACTTAAATAAGTGTTTTAATTGTTTAATTAAATAAATTCGGACAACTTAAATAAGTGATTTAATTATTTGTTGCATTTAAACAAGTTTAATTAAGTCATAATCATTGCATAGTTAATAGTTAGTTTTTAATATGTCTAGTTGTGGCAGTCGAACACCAACTCGATTTTCTTTTCCCACTCCAAGAATGCCTCCGGATCGGACTTGCCTTGGAAGGGTGGTAAGGAGAGCTTAATATTCTTCAAGTCATCGTCCTCTTGTCCTCGTTCTCTTCGGCCTCAGTTTTGTTGACCCCTCCGCCATTCACTGAAGTTGGATCCTTGGGCCGCCTCGTTCCCTTCGTGGACCTCAAGGAATCCTCTCTCGCTGGGCTCTCTCTTCGACTTGATCTAGCCTCTCTTAAATGGGTTTGAGCTTGTGGTAGAATAGGAGCTCAACCTCGCGCAATGGGGCTTGAAGATTAAGGTCTGGTACGTTGCAGACTGGTTGCTGTTTGGGCCTTTCTTCCATGATTCGGTTCGGACTTCTTGACATAAGAAAGTTTTAAATCTCACCACGAACCTCACTAGATCACTCACAAAGAAAAGTAAAAACAATGATCACTCACACTTGTGTTTCACTCAGAATCAACTTTTTCTTTAATGAGTTCACTCCTGCCTTTTACCACTCGAATCTAGCTCTCAAAATTCTGGAAGGTTGCCTTAGACTTATTAGCAACTTGTAGGTTGGCTTCAAGGGGTTTAAGCAAAGGAAAAATCATTATAGGTAAAGTGATATGGGCACGCCCAAGGCCCCCAACTTGTTGCAAGCTGATGAGCTCGAATCATCGAAACCAAGTGCCGTGGAGCTCAAGTGCATCTTCATGCACTTCCAAATTGAGCCGGATTAGCTCATTTGAGCTCAATTTGAGCTTACTCGAGCTCGTTCTAGCTCATTAATGATGCGGGCACGCCCCATCATGAGCCGAGTTCGAGCCGAGACCCAATGGTGTTACCTCAAGGATCGATTACGAGAGCTAGTGCGAGACAATTTAAAGAGGCAATCGTAGCTCTAATCCAGCAAGCTTGGGACGATGCTAGGACTAGTTCAAATGATATTTCAATTCCGTGTTGCATGCTTCTACGAGCTCACGTTTCGAAAGAACCCCATATGGCCAATCGACCTTAGTCAATTATTTAGTTGAAATTAATTAAATAAATTCAGACAACTTAAATAGTTGTTTTAATTATTTTTTGCATTTAAATAAGTTTAAATAAGTCATAAGCATTGCATAATTAATAATTAGCTTTAATATGTCTAGTTTAGGACATAATTAAAAGATGCTGCACATTAATTGTGTCCAGCCGAATCCTTATTTAATGTGTCCTAAATGTTCAGCCGAAATTTAGACAACCTAAGGCCTTATTTATGGCTTGTCCTTTAGCTTAAAACATATCTTAAATGAAGTGTTTGTTGTTGGAAAACTAATAGCCAAAATTCATTAAGTGCAGGTGCTTTTGGGAGCGTGTTTAATGCATGGGCGGCAGATTAGTGCAGCGGCATTTATGACCGTGTTGGAGCATGCGTGGGAGTTAATTAGCTACTGGAGTAAGCTTCCCAACGTGACCTTTGGTGTCTCCCACACGTCCATTAAGATGGACAACAAGAAGCATGCATGAGACATCATTAATTGCTATGTTGGAGCATGTTCAGCCGCATTAAAGGATATGTTGCATGCATGGATTTGGGGGTGCATTGTGAAGACAAAAAGACACATTAAAGTTGCTGGTTCTTTTCTCTAATGGCGTGTTGAGTGCTTCATCTCTCAAGGAAGCTTCGTGGAAGGCAAAGTCTTTAAGTGGCTGATTGCTTCATGAAACACAAATGACAATGCATTAAAGAGGGAGCGTCGGCCTTAATTACATGTTGATTGATGCTCCATGCATGGGGATTGAACTTAATGGCTGGTATGGGACTTTGAGAATGCCTTTTCACGTTCCAAGGCAGCATAGGACAAGGCAAAGCCATTCGGCTTCCCAAGGCCAGCATGCACGTCCCTGGGCCAAATATTAAGGGCCATTCAGCTCCTTTGTCCCCTACAATGAATTTGGCTGCACCAAGTTTTCTAGAAGCTTAACTATTGAGTTCCATGGATGAATGTGGACAGCAACTAAGTGCTGAAAAAATTCTAAACTAATCTAGGACATTCAAGGGCCGAAAATTACTTAGAAATTAAGTTAAATTTCATGACTTTTCAATTAGCTTTTTAAGCACTATAAATATTCAAAAGTGGCCATTTGTAAAAGACTTTTGATGAGTTTTATATCGATACTCTGTCGAATTTGTGAGACACTTTCTACAATTTCGTTTTAAGGATTCGTTGGCTTATCTAGCGAGCTAATGGCGTCAACCTATTCTTTGATCACCTTCCATATACTGAGGTTCCTGTTGTATTTCGATAGTGGGTCGATACCATTCAGGTATCAGTTCTTACTTGTTTCTTAAGACTTAAATCAAAACCTTCCTTTCTAAAACTGAAAACTCGAACACCTTTCGATCTATTTCCATAACTTCTTAAGTAACCCCCTTTGAACAATTATCCCGATTTCATAACCTGACTGAACTTCCAATCTCAACCCATCCGTACCAATCCCGAACTATCCCTAAACCAAGATCCTTTCCCGATTCCTTCTTCTAAACCCGAGTTAATTTCGAACCTCTCATATTTCAGCTTAACCGAACTTCATACCTTCATACCTACATCTATACTTCTTCTATTCTACGATAACTATTCTTTGTCTATCTCCAATTTTCGTATTTCTTTTTTTCGATCGGGCAACTAAGCATACATCTCGATTTCATCTCAAGACCCGGACTGTATCGTCTAGTATTAGAGCTAGTTAAACTGAGAATTACGAAGCTCCGATGACTATTCTGAAGTTGTTAAGTGAAGATCCGAAGTAAGTTAAAAAAATTGAATTTAAAAAAAAATTTGTATATAATATAAAAAAGGAAAATTCGTACCAAAAAAAATCATGAATAAAAAAAGAAGTTCGATCAAACTTCGATATCTCTTCTTCTTCTTCTGTAAACTACTCTTTCTTCTCGTCCCAACTCTAGTTCCCTTGTTCTAGACCCACCTGAAATTTTCTTCTTTCAGCCAACCCTAACACCTAGTACGTTACGACCCTTGCAACCTTTTGTGATCGACCCTCTAAGCCCTAATAGGCCTTGGCGGCTCCGAGCAATGAAATCACGAGAAAGTGTAGAGGTAAAAGGCACAAGAGTGTGAGACCATTCACCACTTCAGCTTGGCCATCCGTTTGTGGATGACATGTCGTGGAGAATAAGAGCTTCGTGCCTAGCTTACTCCAAAGTGTCCTCCAAAAATGACTAAGAAACTTTGCATCATGGTCGGACACTATTGTCTTCGGAATTCCATGTAACCTAACAATTTCTTTAAAGAAGAGGTTAGCAATTTTAATAGCATATCAGCTTTTGAACATGCAATGAAATGCGACATTTTTGAAAACCGATCTACTACTACAAAAATGGAGTCCTTTCCAGTTCGAGTTCGCGGTAATCCTAAAATAAAATCCATGGATAGTTCAACCCAAGGTCCTTCAGGAATAGGCAAAGGCGTGTAAAGCCCATGTGGGTTAACCTTCGATTTTGCCTTCTTACAAGCCAAACATCGCGAACATATTTTCTCGACATCTCGTTTCATCCGTGGCCAAAAGAAATGTTCTTGCAGAACGGCCAAGGTCTTTGCAATGCCAAAATGGCCCATGAGTCCACCACCATGCGCCTCGAGTACAAGTAACTTGCACGGAACTTTGCGGAATACAAAGCTTACCTTCTCGAAAAAGGAAGCCATCAAACCTAAAAAACTTATCAACAGCAACTTGTTCACACAATTTATACACATCTCCAAAATCAGCATCAGAAATATACAAATCTTTCAGAAATGCAAAACCAAGCAATTTTGAATCCAAATGATTTAATAAAGTATATCGACGAGATAGTGCATCAGCCACAATGTTTTCCTTACCCTTTTTATACCGAATATCATAAGGAAAGGATTCAAGAAATTCTACCCATTTTGCGTGCCTTTTGTTGAGCTTATGTCCTTTGATGTGCTTGAGCGATTCATGGTCCCAATGGATGACAAACTCCTTTGGCCACAAATAGTGTTGCCACGTTTCCAATGCCCAAATCAAAGCGTACATTTCCTTATCGTATGTTGGGTAATTCAATGGTGCACCACTTAGCTTTTCACTAAAATACGCCACGAGCTTTCCTTCTTAAGTCAAAACAGCACCAATCCCAATACCTAAAGCATCACATTCAATTTCAAATGTTTTATCAAAATCAGGTAATACAAGTAATGGAGCATTAGTTAAATGATCTTTAAGTGAAATAAAAGATTTTTCTTGCTCCTCATTCCAAAAGAAGGCAAAATTCTTTTAGATCACACTTGTAAGAGGTGCGGCCAATGTGCTGAAATTCGGAACAAAGCGATGGTAGAAACTTGCCAAACCATGGAAACTTCGTACTTGACTTATGCTGATTGGTCTAGGCCATTCTCGTATAGCTTTCACCTTTTTCTTGATCTACTTCAAGTCCTTGCGAGCTGACAACAAATCCTAAGAAAACGACTTTGTTAGAACAAAATGTGCATTTCTTAAGATTAGCATATAATGTTTCCTTTCGCAAAACATCAAGAATAGCTCGTAAATGCTTCAAATGATCATCTAACGATTTACTATAAACAAGAATGTCATCAAAGTAAACCACACAGAATTTACCAATATAAGCACGAAGAACATGGTTCATTAAACGCATAAAAGTACTAGGAGCATTAGTGAGACTGAGTGGGCATTACCAACCACTCGTACAAACCGTGTTTAGTTTTAAACGTTGATTTCCACTTATCTCCTTCGAGTATCCGAATCTGATGGTAACCACTCTTGAGATCGATTTTGGAAAACAATTGAGCACCACTTAATTCATCGAGCATATCATCAAGGCGTGGTATTGGATGACGATATTTTATCGTGATTTTGTTTATAGCATGACAATCAACACACATACGCCAAGTCCCATCCTTTTTCGACACTAATAAAACCAAAATGGCGCAAGAACTAAGGCTCTCGCGGATGATTCCCTTTTCAAGAAGTTCATTCACTTGTTTTTGTAGTTCCTTGGTCTCTTCAGGATTACTACTGTAAGCTGGTCGATTCGGTATAGATGCGCCAGGAATGAAGTCAATTTGATGTTCAATTCCCCGAATAGGTGGTAAGCCACTTGGAACTTCGTCGGGAAATACATCTTCAAATTCCTGCAAGAGAGAAACAATAGAAGAAGGTAAAGCAGCATCTAACTCATTAATATTCAAATAAGATTCCTTGTACATGAGTACAAGTAGGGGCTGCCTCAACATGAAGGATTTTCGAATGTCACTCTCTTTTGCATACACACTCATTTTCGCACTCGATTTTTCATCACTCGTGTTTTTCTCTTGATCTTTATTCTTTTCCCTCAATTTTACCTCTTGTTTCCCTCGGTTCTTTTCATTCAAATTTTCACACACCTTTTCACTATTTTCTTTTTTTTCACTCTCTTTGATTTCAATTGAGTCTCGCAGTTTCACTTCATATTCCTATACTTGTCTCGGTGTCAAATGCGCCAAAGTGATGTTTTTGCCTAAATACTTGAAAGTGTATCTATTGGTGTAGCCATCATGTACCGCCTTTCGATCAAATTGCCATGGACGGCCAAGCAAAAGGTGTCTATCATGCATTGGAACCACGTCACAGAGAACTTCATCTTTATATTTTCCAATGGAAAACGACATCAACACTTGTTTTGTCACCTTTAACTCCCCTCCTTCGTTAAGCCATTGAAGATTATATGGACAAGGATGTTTTGTTGTGGTCAAGGCAAGTTTCTCCACCATTAATGTACTGGCAACATTTGTACAACTTTCACCGTCCACAATAAGACTACATGCCTTACCTTGCACAAAACAGCGTGTATGGAAGATGTTCTCACGTTGTTGCTCCTTCTCCATGCTTTGCAAACTTAGGCTACGTTTGATCACTAGAATCTCACCTTCAACGGCATATTCAAATTCTTCCTCCTTTTCACTAACAGAAATGTCAGATTCCTCATCTTTCTCATCTTCCGACTCTATTTTTCCATTGGTTCTCAACACCATTGTACGTTGGTTAGGGCATTGACTAGCTATGTGACCACGTCCCAAGCACTTAAAGCACTTGATGTCCCTTGTATGATTTGGATTGGCGACTTCTTTGCCTTGCTTGATTCACCAACGGATTTGTTAAACTTAACAGGAGCGTTTAGGTCCTTCGAACGGTTAGAAAAATCTCTTTTACTCGTACCTTGTCCCCACTTCAAAGTGTTTGCGGGGTTGGAATAGGTCCGAATGGAGCCTTTCTTCTTGAGTTGTTTTTCTATTTTAATTGCAACATGGACCATGTCGGTCATCTCGACATAGTGTTGAAGCTCCACCACGTTAGCAATTTCTCGATTTATGTAACACCCCAAACGGCCCAAACACCAAGATCGGATCTGGTATGTCACATGGAAAGATTTTTTATGAAACTTCTCGTTCTTCAGAGAATTTTAAAGTTCCTTTTGAAAACTCCAAGTTTAGTAGTTCATTTGGAAACTCAGTAAACATTTTATGAAGGTTTTTAATTAGCCCAATCCTTGTGTTTAGGTGACATTTGAAAACACTTGACGTTACATAAGATTAATCTTGAGGTTTGTTGTCAAATTTCATTTATAAAATCGTTGATTAAGTTGTGAGAAAACCCTCCACTTGCATTTTATAAAGAAAACGTCTTATTGATTAATTTGTAATTATAACTTCTAAAGTTGAAACCAAAATTAAACCAGATTAATAGTGGCCTTATTACATAACAAAAATCCCCAAAAGCAGAAAATGATAAATAAACCAAAGTTTAGTTGAATAAAAACCCGTGCATGGCCACCTCGAGTCCACCCTGGCCCAATCCACTGAACTAAGAATCACTTGCAAATGTTTAAGCAGAAAGAGTGAGTCATGATGACTCAGTGTGCAATTACCTCACATGCCATAATTGGGCCCAAGCCCCCATACGTCATTCGGCCAAAGCCCAAATGCAATAACGTATCAGATAATCAATACGATAAACCCAGCCCATCCTAATGTTCCACCCTCTACACTCCGCTCCACATATCCAACCTCAGCACACCTGTGGGGATTTCTACAATCAACCCTCCATCCGCTACACTCCTCTTTGGTAGTCGCGCTGCTCAACGTCGATACGATGTGGCTTAGCCACCGAGTCAATGTGACTGAGTCACCGATATACAAATATGGCACCAAGCCATCAAAATAGTGTGACAAAGTCACCGATATACACTTCTCCTTTCCATCATTATCATAGCCCCATCCCATGCAATCATGCAAGCATAATGTAGTGAATGCAACATATATCGATACACATTAGTCAGACAAAGCATATATCATTTCATGCCAAGGTACATACATAACATAGTAAGAAGGTGACTAACCTGACATCTTTGGTTTTACCCTCCACGGGTTTACAATAATCACTGTCATAATTTCGGCTTATACATGAGACATGTAGTTATCACAAATTAACAGGAAAGGGTGTGAGAAATTACACACTAAACACGGAGAACTAAACTCTCAATATCGTCAATACTATTGCTAGAAGAAACAATCGCAATCTACTTATCCCAAGCAGATGTCAGTTCCCTACCACAGCCCGACGGAAAGTCTCGCACTGCCGATACTGCACGTTTCTTAAATTTTTGGTGTCTCAATTTTAGCGATTGAGGGCTTAATTTCGAAAAAAGGACTAAATCGCATAAAGTGCTAAAGTTTAATTTTATTTGCTAGAAGTGCCAAATAGCTATGGATTAGAAATTGGAGGTCCCAAATGTACAATTTGTCCTTGTCTAAATGAGTAGGCCGGCCATAAAAAAAAATATAGGGACAAGGGCATTTATTTTGGTCAAAATTGGTGGTATTGGTAGGTAAAATGAATAAAATAAGATGATATAAGCAAAAGTTATCATCTTTTCTTTTATTCTCCTTCACCAACCAAAAATATCAGCCATGGGAGGGCTTTGAAAGCTTGAAAATTTCAGCAACTCATTTTCTCTTCAAGTAAGTGATTTTGATGGCTTTAGTTGATAATTTTTGTATTTTTGGAGTCCTCAAAGCTTAAGCTAGCTAATGAGGGGACTAATTTGTAACATGGTTGAGAGTCTAGGGACTTTCCATGAGAGATTTTATGCTGGTTACAAGGTCTAGAAGTACTTTATCAAAGGCTCAATCGAAAACCTATCCCTCGTAAGAAGTAACTCGGATTTTTGGTGCCGCGGAGAGCATCGCGTTACGGGTTCCGAATAAGGTGTGTAATCTCATACCCTTCCATATACATATCTAAAATGGTGTGTAACCTCACACTTCTCTGAAAGTTTGTATGAACTATGCTGTTAATCGGTCGAAATACCGAAGAAAACTAAAAACCGGCATCCGTAATCACTCGGGTGTGCATATGATCGTAGTGGTAATCGTATTTCGTAATAAACCAGTTTCGGTTAGAAGCAGTGACGTGTTTTTGAAAAATCACTAAAAATAGGAGAAAAGAAATTAGAAAGTGAATAAGATATCAAATTAAAGCTTGCTGTGTCTATTTTAATATGGAAGAAACGGAGAAGGAAAAGAAATTTTATATTCTGAGATATCTTTATTTTAGTGAGACTGGTTCTGATTAACTTCGGGGTTCACTGATCTGTTTTTGAAAAATCATATAAAATTGCACAAAGTGAATTATGGGTTATAATTTATATGTATGGATTCCTTATTGAGTCTATTTTAAAGAGAAACAAGTTGCAGTAGTATATGAAAACTGTACAGTGAGATAATTGAAATTAAGTTAAGAGAGGTCAGAATTGCTGGATAGTGAAACAAGGGAAAATTTAAGGAATAAACTGTACTAAATGGATAGGCTAAAAATTCTGGAAAAATTATAGTAAGAAGATACATGAGTCTAGTTTCAAGGAAATTTTACGGATCTAGATTTCGAGTTTTCTAACTCGAGTTATAGCCAATTTAGTCAGTATGACACAAATGGACAGTTTAAATTTTTATGCCCCAAATTACTAGTTAAGTTTTAGTTGCGAAATTACCCCGTTTGGGCCTAAAATAGATTTTGACCCAATAGTTCCGTAGAGACCCAAATAGAGTTCTGTATCACTCGAGGCGATAGTGAATCTTCGGAAACACCGTTAAATATGAAATTACCGAATTACCCTTGGAGGGTAAATTACCGAATTACCCTTAGAGAGTAAATTACCAAATTACCATTGGTGGTTAAAACTACTGAATTACCCTTGTAGGGTAAATTACCAAATTACCCTTAGAGGGTAAAATTACCGGATTACCCATGGTGGTTAAAACTACTGAATTACCCTTGGAGGGTAAATTACCGAATTACCCTTGGAGGGTAAATTACCGAATTACCCTTGGAGGGTATATTACCGAATTACCCTTGGAGGGTATATTACCGAATTACCCTTGGTGGGTAAATTACCGAATTACCCTTGGTGGGTAAATTACCGAAATACCCTTGGAAGGTAAGTTACCGAAATACCTTTGGGTTTCGAAATTATCGAAATACCCGTGGAGGGTAAATTGTCGAAATACCCCTCGGTTGTAAAAAATTACCAAAATGCCCTTGGAGGGTAAATTACCAAAATACCCCTGGGTTGCGAAATTACCGAAATACCCTTGGAAGGTAAGTTACCGAAATACCTTTGGGTTTCGAAATTATCGAAATACCCGTGGAGGGTAAATTGTCGAAATACCCCTCGGTTGTAAAAAATTACCAAAATGCCCTTGGAGGGTAAATTACCAAAATACTCCTGGGTTGCGAAATTACCGAAATACCCTTGAAAGGTAAGTTACCGAAATACCTTTGGGTTTCGAAATTATCGAAATACCCGTGGAGGGTAAATTGTCGAAATACCCCTCGGTTGTAAAAAATTACCAAAATGCCCTTGGAGGGTAAATTACCAAAATACCCCTGGGTTGCGAAATTACCGAAATACCCTTGGAAGGTAAGTTACCGAAATACCTTTGGGTTTCGAAATTATCGAAATACCCGTGGAGGGTAAATTGTCGAAATACCCCTCGGTTGTAAAAAATTACCAAAATGCCCTTGGAGGGTAAATTACCAAATACCCCTGGGTTGCGAAATTACCGAAATACCCTTGAAAGGTAAGTTACCGAAATACCTTTGGGTTTCGAAATTATCAAAATACCCGTGGAGGGTAAATTGTCGAAATACCCCTCGGTTGTAAAAAATTACCAAAATGCCCTTGGAGGGTAAATTACCAAAATACCCCTGGGTTGCGAAATTACCGAAATACCCTTGGAAGGTAAGTTACCGAAATACCTTTGGGTTTCGAAATTATCGAAATACCCGTGGAGGGTAAATTGTCGAAATACCCCTCGGTTGTAAAAAATTACCAAAATGCCCTTGGAGGGTAAATTACCAAAATACCCCTGGGTTGCGAAATTACCGAAATACCCTTGGAAGGTAAGTTACCGAAATACCTTTGGGTTTCGAAATTATCGAACTACCCGTGGAGGGTAAATTGTCGAAATACCCCTCGGTTGTAAAAAAATTACCAAAATACCCTTAGAGGGTAAATTACTGAAATACCTTTGGGTTGCGAAAATTTCCGAATTACCCTTGGTAGGTAAAATTTCTAAATTACCCTTAGAGAGTAAATTCTCGAATTACCCTTAGTGGGTACGATTACTGAATTATGAAAATGCCCTTACGGGCCAAGTTACGAAAATGCCCCTAATGGGCTGAATTACGAAATGTCCCTATGGACCAAACTACGAAAATACCCTTTATGGGCCAAAATGTTATATTTGCTATATGGGCCAAATGTGATATTTGTTATATGGGCCAAATGTAAAATTTGCTAGATCGTTTAATGGGCCAACTTGTGTTATGGGCCTTATGTTGAAATTATTCTATAAATATTGTTTGTATATGCATACATGATTGCATGGGTTGGGATAATTGATGAAGAGAAGAAAGGCCTGTTGCCAAAATCTAGTTCGGTGGCTCTGCCACAATATGAAAGGCCTGTTGCCAAAATCTAGTTCGGGTGGCTCTGCCACAATCATTTTAAAAGGCTTTGTGCCATGTTATCAAAAGGCTTTGTGCCATGTTATCAAAAGGCTTTGTGCCATGTTATAAAAAGGCTTTGTGCCATGTTATCAAAAGGCTTTGTGCCACGTTATAAAAAGGCTTTGTGCCATGTTATAAAAAGGCTTCGTGCCATGTTATTAAAAGGCTTCGTGCCTACGTTTTAAATGGCTTTATGCCTGCGATTGGTGTGTTGGCGGGGTGGGTTGACTTTATCCCCACAGGTGTGATGGTTGGTATGGGTGGTGTGTAGCGGATGAAAATTTGGCTTGGTTGGGAATTGCATATCACATGCATATTATGTTCATGTTATTATGTTATAATTGTAAATGGGCTTAGGCCCAAAATATTGCTATGTGTGTTCCGACCCAGTGGATGATGGTAAGGGGATTACACACTGAGTTCTTGTAACTCACCCCCCTTTCTCTCAACCTTTTCAGGTAATGCTCAGTGACGTGGACTTGGGCCCTGGATGACTCGGTGGAGACCATACTTCAGAAATGGTTCATTTGGACTTCAGACTTATTTCTTGTTTATTTTATTACTCTACTATTTGGGGTTAAATGTTGTAATAAGGCCTAGGATTTTCTTTCAAAATGCTTCTGCAACTCTATTCCCAAACATCCCATTTTCGTAAATTGTTTATTTCAAATATGTTTTCACAACCAAAAGGTCTTTAAAGATAATTACGTTTTCAAGTAGATAACAATTGCTTAAGTGTTTTGGGTTTTAACAAAGAGGTCGTAATTCTCGAACAAGTTTTTAACAATCTCAAAGATGATTTAAAAAAAAAAAAAACTTCCATGTGACACGTCAAATTCAGGCTTAACTTCTAGGCCGGGTTTGGGGTGTTACAATTAAGTGGTATCAGAGCTCAGTTTGCAAAACTCGGCTGTGGTTTGGGTTCAATAGCGTTTTCCAAAGCTGTTTAAAATTTTGATTTATAAATATATGTTCTAAAGGAAGTATGGTACCACGAGTATCCGACACCAAGTCAAGTAAGTATATGTTATCATCTTATGATTATTGTGATATGACCGTAGAAATACTCCAGAACTTTTGGCTTTAGGAGTAAAAATTATAGAGATTGAGACTTTAGGATACTTTTCGCGAAAACCACTTCAACTCTAATACTCCATAAGACATTGTTTAATAAACGTCGAATAGTATATTGATTCATAAGACTTTTAATCAGATTAAATCGACATTAGTGAACATGAGTGCTAGAGGACGTGGACGTGATAGAGGCCGAAGTGCTAGGGCTAGACCTTCAGCACTGAGGCATGTGCCCGAAAGAGGGGGGGCGCTAGCAGTGTCAGTGGCTGAGACGGGATCTCATGATCGAACTAAGGTTGATGAGATGACTCAATTAGTTAAGGAGTTATTTGAAGAGGTTAAAGGAATTGGTGAAGCACCTCGAGTTGGGAGTGTGGACTGTAGGAAGAAAAGAGATTGTGATTCTTTTGGGTCGCAGTGTTGTTCTGTAAAGCATGTCAAAGCACGTCCAAACTTTTCGGTTTGCGATTATGTAGAAAGCATCATCCTAGAAAATGTTGAAGGAGGTCAGGAGCATGTATGAGATGCGGGTCTAAGGAGCATAAGGCTCGGGTTTGTTTCATCACCATCAAGTCAGGTATGTTTTGGTTGGATGTGATGATTGAGTGTAGAAAAATTTTAAGTATAAGTGGGAAACGACTGCTTGCTTCTGTAGTTAGATGTTTGGTTGTGAAAGAGAATTCAAGATTATGTTAAAATTACATTAGTGTTATTAAGATCAGAGTGCGCAGCGAAAGCATAGTGAGGTGATTTAAGCGGTACTTTTAGTAGTTGATTGGAAATTTCGAGGACGAAATTTTCTTTAAGGAGGGTAGAATTGTAACATCCTGAAATTGGGCCTAGTAGGATTGGGCCCATTGGGCCTTGGGCATAGGAGTGTTTAAAATTTTTGAGAACAGGAGAATGACATTATTTCAAGTTGGACTTATTAAGAAGATGATTTTAGAAAGTTACCGGATTCTATGAAGTTTCGAGTTCAAGTTGGGCCTTAGTAAAATTTTGTGTTTAAGCCTAATAAGGAGAGATAGTAAGTGGCATCAAGGCTTATGGAAATAAAAGAGTAAATTGCTAGCATAAATGAGCATATGGCAAGGAGGTTATGGCATCAAGTGAAGTACCTTGAGGGAAGAGGTTCAAATCCCATTGTGTGCAAATTTTGACTATTATTTTGTACTTCCTTCCATGGTTGTAATTATGGTAAGGTGGACTTATTAAATTATGAAAAGGTATGGTAAGGAAGAAATAAGGAAAAAGAAAGGAAAAAGAAATAAAAGAAAAAGGATAATAAAGAAGTGGGAAAATAATAATGATGGAATTTGGAATAATGGAGTAGGTGAGAAAAAAAGGAATGATGGAGAGTGATTTGTTGAAAAAGAAAAAAAAATATAATGATGAGATTTGAAAAGAATGGGGTAGGTGAGAAAAAAAAAATGCATGGAGGGTGTAATAGCCCGATTTAGGGGATAGTCGGAACAGTGATCTCGGAATCACTAAACCGAGGATAGAGAAAATTATTTTCATGTTATTCTATGGGTATAACATGTTTATAAATATGCATGAAATTTTTGGTGTCTCAATTTTAGCGATTGAGGGCTTAATTTCGAAAAAAGGACTAAATCGCATAAAGTGCTAAAGTTTAATTTTATTTGCTAGAAGTGCCAAATAGCTATGGATTAGAAATTGGAGGTCCCAAATGTACAATTTGTCCTTGTCTAAATGAGTAGGCCGGCCATAAAAAAAATATAGGGACAAGGGCATTTATTTTGGTCAAAATTGGTGGTATTGGTAGGTAAAATGAATAAAATAAGATGATATAAGCAAAAGTTATCATCTTTTCTTTTATTCTCCTTCACCAACCAAAAATATCAGCCATGGGAGGGCTTTGAAAGCTTGAAAATTTCAGCAACTCATTTTCTCTTCAAGTAAGTGATTTTGATGGCTTTAGTTGATAATTTTTGTATTTTTGGAGTCCTCAAAGCTTAAGCTAGCTAATGAGGGGACTAATTTGTAACATGGTTGAGAGTCTAGGGACTTTCCATGAGAGATTTATGCTGGTTACAAGGTCTAGAAGTACTTTATCAAAGGCTCAATCGAAAACCTATCCCTCGTAAGAAGTAACTCGGATTTTTGGTGCCGCGGAGAGCATCGCGTTACGGGTTCCGAATAAGGTGTGTAATCTCATACCCTTCCATATACATATCTAAAATGGTGTGTAACCTCACACTTCTCTGAAAGTTTGTATGAACTATGCTGTTAATCGGTCGAAATACCGAAGAAAACTAAAAACCGGCATCCGTAATCACTCGGGTGTGCATATGATCGTAGTGGTAATCGTATTTCGTAATAAACCAGTTTCGGTTAGAAGCAGTGACGTGTTTTTGAAAAATCACTAAAAATAGGAGAAAAGAAATTAGAAAGTGAATAAGATATCAAATTAAAGCTTGCTGTGTCTATTTTAATATGGAAGAAACGGAGAAGGAAAAGAAATTTTATATTCTGAGATATCTTTATTTTAGTGAGACTGGTTCTGATTAACTTCGGGGTTCACTGATCTGTTTTTGAAAAATCATATAAAATTGCACAAAGTGAATTATGGGTTATAATTTATATGTATGGATTCCTTATTGAGTCTATTTTAAAGAGAAACAAGTTGCAGTAGTATATGAAAACTGTACAGTGAGATAATTGAAATTAAGTTAAGAGAGGTCAGAATTGCTGGACAGTGAAACAAGGGAAAATTTAAGGAATAAACTGTACTAAATGGATAGGCTAAAAATTCTGGAAAAATTATAGTAAGAAGATACATGAGTCTAGTTTCAAGGAAATTTTACGGATCTAGATTTCGAGTTTTCTAACTCGAGTTATAGCCAATTTAGTCAGTATGACACAAATGGACAGTTTAAATTTTTATGCCCCAAATTACTAGTTAAGTTTTAGTTGCGAAATTACCCCGTTTGGGCCTAAAATAGATTTTGACCCAATAGTTCCGTAGAGACCCAAATAGAGTTCTGTATCACTCGAGGCGATAGTGAATCTTCGGAAACACCGTTAAATATGAAATTACCGAATTACCCTTGGAGGGTAAATTACCGAATTACCCTTAGAGAGTAAATTACCAAATTACCATTGGTGGTTAAAACTACTGAATTACCCTTGTAGGGTAAATTACCAAATTACCCTTAGAGGGTAAAATTACCGGATTACCCATGGTGGTTAAAACTACTGAATTACCCTTGGAGGGTAAATTACCGAATTACCCTTGGAGGGTAAATTACCGAATTACCCTTGGAGGGTATATTACCGAATTACCCTTGGAGGGTATATTACCGAATTACCCTTGGTGGGTAAATTACCGAATTACCCTTGGTGGGTAAATTACCGAAATACCCTTGGAAGGTAAGTTACCGAAATACCTTTGGGTTTCGAAATTATCGAAATACCCGTGGAGGGTAAATTGTCGAAATACCCCTCGGTTGTAAAAATTACCAAAATGCCCTTGGAGGGTAAATTACCAAAATACCCCTGGGTTGCGAAATTACCGAAATACCCTTGGAAGGTAAGTTACCGAAATACCTTTGGGTTTCGAAATTATCGAAATACCCGTGGAGGGTAAATTGTCGAAATACCCCTCGGTTGTAAAAAATTACCAAAATGCCCTTGGAGGGTAAATTACCAAAATACCCCTGGGTTGCGAAATTACCGAAATACCCTTGAAAGGTAAGTTACCGAAATACCTTTGGGTTTCGAAATTATCGAAATACCCGTGGAGGGTAAATTGTCGAAATACCCCTCGGTTGTAAAAAATTACCAAAATGCCCTTGGAGGGTAAATTACCAAAATACCCCTGGGTTGCGAAATTACCGAAATACCCTTGGAAGGTAAGTTACCGAAATACCTTTGGGTTTCGAAATTATCGAAATACCCGTGGAGGGTAAATTGTCGAAATACCCCTCGGTTGTAAAAAATTACCAAAATGCCCTTGGAGGGTAAATTACCAAAATACCCCTGGGTTGCGAAATTACCGAAATACCCTTGAAAGGTAAGTTACCGAAATACCTTTGGGTTTCGAAATTATCAAAATACCCGTGGAGGGTAAATTGTCGAAATACCCCTCGGTTGTAAAAAATTACCAAAATGCCCTTGGAGGGTAAATTACCAAAATACCCCTGGGTTGCGAAATTACCGAAATACCCTTGGAAGGTAAGTTACCGAAATACCTTTGGGTTTCGAAATTATCGAAATACCCGTGGAGGGTAAATTGTCGAAATACCCCTCGATTGTAAAAAATTACCAAAATGCCCTTGGAGGGTAAATTACCAAAATACCCCTGGGTTGCGAAATTACCGAAATACCCTTGGAAGGTAAGTTACCGAAATACCTTTGGGTTTCGAAATTATCGAACTACCCGTGGAGGGTAAATTGTCGAAATACCCCTCGGTTGTAAAAAAATTACCAAAATACCCTTAGAGGGTAAATTACTGAAATACCTTTGGGTTGCGAAAATTTCCGAATTACCCTTGGTAGGTAAAATTTCTAAATTACCCTTAGAGAGTAAATTCTCGAATTACCCTTAGTGGGTACGATTACTGAATTATGAAAATGCCCTTACGGGCCAAGTTACGAAAATGCCCCTAATGGGCTGAATTACGAAATGTCCCTATGGACCAAACTACGAAAATACCCTTTATGGGCCAAAATGTTATATTTGCTATGTGGGCCAAATGTGATATTTGTTATATGGGCCAAATGTAAAATTTGCTAGATCGTTTAATGGGCCAACTTGTGTTATGGGCCTTATGTTGAAATTATTCTATAAATATTGTTTGTATATGCATACATGATTGCATGGGTTGGGATAATTGATGAAGAGAAGAAAGGCCTGTTGCCAAAATCTAGTTCGGTGGCTCTGCCACAATATGAAAGGCCTGTTGCCAAAATCTAGTTCGGTGGCTCTGCCACAATATGAAAGGCCTGTTGCCAAAATCTAGTTCGGGTGGCTCTGCCACAATCATTTTAAAAGGCTTTGTGCCATGTTATCAAAAGGCTTTGTGCCATGTTATCAAAAGGCTTTGTGCCATGTTATAAAAAGGCTTTGTGCCATGTTATCAAAAGGCTTTGTGCCACGTTATAAAAAGGCTTTGTGCCATGTTATAAAAAGGCTTCGTGCCATGTTATTAAAAGGCTTCGTGCCTACGTTTTAAATGGCTTTATGCCTGCGATTGGTGTGTTGGCGGGGTGGGTTGACTTTATCCCCACAGGTGTGATGGTTGGTATGGGTGGTGTGTAGCGGATGAAAATTTGGCTTGGTTGGGAATTGCATATCACATGCATATTATGTTCATGTTATTATGTTATAATTGTAAATGGGCTTAGGCCCAAAATATTGCTATGTGTGTTCCGACCCAGTGGATGATGGTAAGGGGATTACACACTGAGTTCTTGTAACTCACCCCCCTTTCTCTCAACCTTTTCAGGTAATGCTCAGTGACGTGGACTTGGGC
Source organism: Gossypium australe (assembly GCA_005393395.2). Lineage (NCBI taxonomy): Eukaryota > Viridiplantae > Streptophyta > Magnoliopsida > Malvales > Malvaceae > Gossypium > Gossypium australe. The sequence continues at coordinate 63,012,108 of CM016619.1, forward strand.
CCTGGATGACTCGGTGGAGACCATACTTCAGAAATGGTTCATTTGGACTTCAGACTTATTTCTTGTTTATTTTATTACTCTACTATTTGGGGTTAAATGTTGTAATAAGGCCTAGGATTTTCTTTCAAAATGCTTCTGCAACTCTATTCCCAAACATCCCATTTTCGTAAATTGTTTATTTCAAATATGTTTTCACAACCAAAAGGTCTTTAAAGATAATTACGTTTTCAAGTAGATAACAATTGCTTAAGTGTTTTGGGTTTTAACAAAGAGGTCGTAATTCTCGAACAAGTTTTTAACAATCTCAAAGATGATTTAAAAAAAAAAAAAACTTCCATGTGACACGTCAAATTCAGGCTTAACTTCTAGGCCGGGTTTGGGGTGTTACAATTAAGTGGTATCAGAGCTCAGTTTGCAAAACTCGGCTGTGGTTTGGGTTCAATAGCGTTTTCCAAAGCTGTTTAAAATTTTGATTTATAAATATATGTTCTAAAGGAAGTATGGTACCACGAGTATCCGACACCAAGTCAAGTAAGTATATGTTATCATCTTATGATTATTGTGATATGACCGTAGAAATACTCCAGAACTTTGGCTTTAGGAGTAAAAATTATAGAGATTGAGACTTTAGGATACTTTTCGCGAAAACCACTTCAACTCTAATACTCCATAAGACATTGTTTAATAAACGTCGAATAGTATATTGATTCATAAGACTTTTAATCAGATTAAATCGACATTAGTGAACATGAGTGCTAGAGGACGTGGACGTGATAGAGGCCGAAGTGCTAGGGCTAGACCTTCAGCACTGAGGCATGTGCCCGAAAGAGGGGGGCGCTAGCAGTGTCAGTGGCTGAGACGGGATCTCATGATCGAACTAAGGTTGATGAGATGACTCAATTAGTTAAGGAGTTATTTGAAGAGGTTAAAGGAATTGGTGAAGCACCTCGAGTTGGGAGTGTGGACTGTAGGAAGAAAAGAGATTGTGATTCTTTTGGGTCGCAGTGTTGTTCTGTAAAGCATGTCAAAGCACGTCCAAACTTTTCGGTTTGCGATTATGTAGAAAGCATCATCCTAGAAAATGTTGAAGGAGGTCAGGAGCATGTATGAGATGCGGGTCTAAGGAGCATAAGGCTCGGGTTTGTTTCATCACCATCAAGTCAGGTATGTTTTGGTTGGATGTGATGATTGAGTGTAGAAAAATTTTAAGTATAAGTGGGAAACGACTGCTTGCTTCTGTAGTTAGATGTTTGGTTGTGAAAGAGAATTCAAGATTATGTTAAAATTACATTAGTGTTATTAAGATCAGAGTGCGCAGCGAAAGCATAGTGAGGTGATTTAAGCGGTACTTTTAGTAGTTGATTGGAAATTTCGAGGACGAAATTTTCTTTAAGGAGGGTAGAATTGTAACATCCTGAAATTGGGCCTAGTAGGATTGGGCCCATTGGGCCTTGGGCATAGGAGTGTTTAAAATTTTTGAGAACAGGAGAATGACATTATTTCAAGTTGGACTTATTAAGAAGATGATTTTAGAAAGTTACCGGATTCTATGAAGTTTCGAGTTCAAGTTGGGCCTTAGTAAAATTTTGTGTTTAAGCCTAATAAGGAGAGATAGTAAGTGGCATCAAGGCTTATGGAAATAAAAGAGTAAATTGCTAGCATAAATGAGCATATGGCAAGGAGGTTATGGCATCAAGTGAAGTACCTTGAGGGAAGAGGTTCAAATCCCATTGTGTGCAAATTTTGACTATTATTTTTGTACTTCCTTCCATGGTTGTAATTATGGTAAGGTGGACTTATTAAATTATGAAAAGGTATGGTAAGGAAGAAAATAAGGAAAAAGAAAGGAAAAAGAAATAAAAGAAAAAGGATAATAAAGAAGTGGGAAATAATAATGATGGAATTTGGAATAATGGAGTAGGTGAGAAAAAAAGGATGATGGAGAGTGATTTGTTGAAAAGAAAAAAAAATATAATGATGAGATTTGAAAAGAATGGGGTAGGTGAGAAAAAAAAAATGCATGGAGGGTGTAATAGCCCGATTTAGGGGATAGTCGGAACAGTGATCTCGGAATCACTAAACCGAGGATAGAGAAAATTATTTTCATGTTATTCTATGGGTATAACATGTTTATAAATATGCATGAAATTTTTGGTGTCTCAATTTTAGCGATTGAGGGCTTAATTTCGAAAAAAGGACTAAATCGCATAAAGTGCTAAAGTTTAATTTTATTTGCTAGAAGTGCCAAATAGCTATGGATTAGAAATTGGAGGTCCCAAATGTACAATTTGTCCTTGTCTAAATGAGTAGGCCGGCCATAAAAAAAAATATAGGGACAAGGGCATTTATTTTGGTCAAAATTGGTGGTATTGGTAGGTAAAATGAATAAAATAAGATGATATAAGCAAAAGTTATCATCTTTTCTTTTATTCTCCTTCACCAACCAAAAATATCAGCCATGGGAGGGCTTTGAAAGCTTGAAAATTTCAGCAACTCATTTTCTCTTCAAGTAAGTGATTTTGATGGCTTTAGTTGATAATTTTTGTATTTTTGGAGTCCTCAAAGCTTAAGCTAGCTAATGAGGGGACTAATTTGTAACATGGTTGAGAGTCTAGGGACTTTCCATGAGAGATTTTATGCTGGTTACAAGGTCTAGAAGTACTTTATCAAAGGCTCAATCGAAAACCTATCCCTCGTAAGAAGTAACTCGGATTTTTGGTGCCGCGGAGAGCATCGCGTTACGGGTTCCGAATAAGGTGTGTAATCTCATACCCTTCCATATACATATCTAAAATGGTGTGTAACCTCACACTTCTCTGAAAGTTTGTATGAACTATGCTGTTAATCGGTCGAAATACCGAAGAAAACTAAAAACCGGCATCCGTAATCACTCGGGTGTGCATATGATCGTAGTGGTAATCGTATTTCGTAATAAACCAGTTTCGGTTAGAAGCAGTGACGTGTTTTTGAAAAATCACTAAAAATAGGAGAAAAGAAATTAGAAAGTGAATAAGATATCAAATTAAAGCTTGCTGTGTCTATTTTAATATGGAAGAAACGGAGAAGGAAAAGAAATTTTATATTCTGAGATATCTTTATTTTAGTGAGACTGGTTCTGATTAACTTCGGGGTTCACTGATCTGTTTTTGAAAAATCATATAAAATTGCACAAAGTGAATTATGGGTTATAATTTATATGTATGGATTCCTTATTGAGTCTATTTTAAAGAGAAACAAGTTGCAGTAGTATATGAAAACTGTACAGTGAGATAATTGAAATTAAGTTAAGAGAGGTCAGAATTGCTGGACAGTGAAACAAGGGAAAATTTAAGGAATAAACTGTACTAAATGGATAGGCTAAAATTCTGGAAAAATTATAGTAAGAAGATACATGAGTCTAGTTTCAAGGAAATTTTACGGATCTAGATTTCGAGTTTTCTAACTCGAGTTATAGCCAATTTAGTCAGTATGACACAAATGGACAGTTTAAATTTTTATGCCCCAAATTACTAGTTAAGTTTTAGTTGCGAAATTACCCCGTTTGGGCCTAAAATAGATTTTGACCCAATAGTTCCGTAGAGACCCAAATAGAGTTCTGTATCACTCGAGGCGATAGTGAATCTTCGGAAACACCGTTAAATATGAAATTACCGAATTACCCTTGGAGGGTAAATTACCGAATTACCCTTAGAGAGTAAATTACCAAATTACCATTGGTGGTTAAAACTACTGAATTACCCTTGTAGGGTAAATTACCAAATTACCCTTAGAGGGTAAAATTACCGGATTACCCATGGTGGTTAAAACTACTGAATTACCCTTGGAGGGTAAATTACCGAATTACCCTTGGAGGGTAAATTACCGAATTACCCTTGGAGGGTATATTACCGAATTACCCTTGGAGGGTATATTACCGAATTACCCTTGGTGGGTAAATTACCGAATTACCCTTGGTGGGTAAATTACCGAAATACCCTTGGAAGGTAAGTTACCGAAATACCTTTGGGTTTCGAAATTATCGAAATACCCGTGGAGGGTAAATTGTCGAAATACCCCTCGGTTGTAAAAAATTACCAAAATGCCCTTGGAGGGTAAATTACCAAAATACCCCTGGGTTGCGAAATTACCGAAATACCCTTGGAAGGTAAGTTACCGAAATACCTTTGGGTTTCGAAATTATCGAAATACCCGTGGAGGGTAAATTGTCGAAATACCCCTCGGTTGTAAAAAATTACCAAAATGCCCTTGGAGGGTAAATTACCAAAATACCCCTGGGTTGCGAAATTACCGAAATACCCTTGAAAGGTAAGTTACCGAAATACCTTTGGGTTTCGAAATTATCGAAATACCCGTGGAGGGTAAATTGTCGAAATACCCCTCGGTTGTAAAAAATTACCAAAATGCCCTTGGAGGGTAAATTACCAAAATACCCCTGGGTTGCGAAATTACCGAAATACCCTTGGAAGGTAAGTTACCGAAATACCTTTGGGTTTCGAAATTATCGAAATACCCGTGGAGGGTAAATTGTCGAAATACCCCTCGGTTGTAAAAAATTACCAAAATGCCCTTGGAGGGTAAATTACCAAAATACCCCTGGGTTGCGAAATTACCGAAACACCCTTGAAAGGTAAGTTACCGAAATACCTTTGGGTTTCGAAATTATCAAAATACCCGTGGAGGGTAAATTGTCGAAATACCCCTCGGTTGTAAAAAATTACCAAAATGCCCTTGGAGGGTAAATTACCAAAATACCCCTGGGTTGCGAAATTACCGAAATACCCTTGGAAGGTAAGTTACCGAAATACCTTTGGGTTTCGAAATTATCGAAATACCCGTGGAGGGTAAATTGTCGAAATACCCCTCGGTTGTAAAAAATTACCAAAATGCCCTTGGAGGGTAAATTACCAAAATACCCCTGGGTTGCAAAATTACCGAAATACCCTTGGAAGGTAAGTTACCGAAATACCTTTGGGTTTCGAAATTATCGAACTACCCGTGGAGGGTAAATTGTCGAAATACCCCTCGGTTGTAAAAAAATTACCAAAATACCCTTAGAGGGTAAATTACTGAAATACCTTTGGGTTGCGAAAATTTCCGAATTACCCTTGGTAGGTAAAATTTCTAAATTACCCTTAGAGAGTAAATTCTCGAATTACCCTTAGTGGGTACGATTACTGAATTATGAAAATGCCCTTACGGGCCAAGTTACGAAAATGCCCCTAATGGGCTGAATTACGAAATGTCCCTATGGACCAAACTACGAAAATACCCTTTATAGGCCAAAATGTTATATTTGCTATATGGGCCAAATGTGATATTTGTTATATAGGCCAAATGTAAAATTTGCTAGATCGTTTAATGGGCCAACTTGTGTTATGGGCCTTATGTTGAAATTATTCTATAAATATTGTTTGTATATGCATACATGATTGCATGGGTTGGGATAATTGATGAAGAGAAGAAAGGCCTGTTGCCAAAATCTAGTTCGGTGGCTCTGCCACAATATGAAAGGCTTGTTGCCAAAATCTAGTTCGGTGGCTCTGCCACAATATGAAAGGCCTGTTGCCAAAATCTAGTTCGGGTGGCTCTGCCACAATCATTTTAAAAGGCTTTGTGCCATGTTATCAAAAGGCTTTGTGCCATGTTATCAAAAGGCTTTGTGCCATGTTATAAAAAGGCTTTGTGCCATGTTATCAAAAGGCTTTGTGCCACGTTATAAAAAGGCTTTGTGCCATGTTATAAAAAGGCTTCGTGCCATGTTATTAAAAGGCTTCGTGCCTACGTTTTAAATGGCTTTATGCCTGCGATTGGTGTGTTGGCGGGGTGGGTTGACTTTATCCCCACAGGTGTGATGGTTGGTATGGGTGGTGTGTAGCGGATGAAAATTTGGCTTGGTTGGGAATTGCATATCACATGCATATTATGTTCATGTTATTATGTTATAATTGTAAATGGGCTTAGGCCCAAAATATTGCTATGTGTGTTCCGACCCAGTGGATGATGGTAAGGGGATTACACACTGAGTTCTTGTAACTCACCCCCTTTCTCTCAACCTTTTCAGGTAATGCTCAGTGACGTGGACTTGGGCCCTGGATGACTCGGTGGAGACCATACTTCAGAAATGGTTCATTTGGACTTCAGACTTATTTCTTGTTTATTTTATTACTCTACTATTTGGGGTTAAATGTTGTAATAAGGCCTAGGATTTTCTTTCAAAATGCTTCTGCAACTCTATTCCCAAACATCCCATTTTCGTAAATTGTTTATTTCAAATATGTTTTCACAACCAAAAGGTCTTTAAAGATAATTACGTTTTCAAGTAGATAACAATTGCTTAAGTGTTTTGGGTTTTAACAAAGAGGTCGTAATTCTCGAACAAGTTTTTAACAATCTCAAAGATGATTTAAAAAAAAAAAAAATTCCATGTGACACGTCAAATTCGGGCTTAACTTCTAGGCCGGGTTTGGGGTGTTACACTTTGTTGGAACTTGGTGCAACCCGGATCATGGCTGCATCAGTGGTGTCTCTCTTGAGAGATTCCCCTTATCAGTGGTGGAACACCCTTGTGTCGATTGTACCAATGGAGAAAGTTAATTGGGAATTCTTCCAAGAAGAGTTTCAGAAGAAGTATATTAGTCAAAGGTTCATTAACCAAAAAAGGATGGAATTCTTAAATCGAGCCTACTACATTTCATACTAAAACCATCTTTCATCTCCAAACCACTTCTTTAGCTTTCGCATATTTTCCACCAAACTTACAATTTCAACGCACCGAACAATCTCCTCATCGATGATCAGGCAAACAAATGAAACGACTCGATTAACTGGGGCCGAATCACATCATGATGCAATCTCGGTTGCACTATGTTTCGACACAACTCGCCGACCTCAGAATTGGCCTAAACTTGAAGCGCCCAAGTGCAAGATGAAACATCTCATAGACCTGATTGATTATTGGGCCAATGTTTTAAGGACTTTTGGAACTTTGATTTTTATGAAATTTTTTCTTGTGAGGTTTTCCCTCTCAAATTTCAAGTGAGTCCCGAATTGACTTATCTAGCGTGCTAGTGGCGTCAATCGAACTCCTTCTGAGCTTATCACTAACCTGGTGTGGCTTTCATCCATTCAATTATACCTTCGGTTCTTACTTCGCTAAGTAATTGGTCGAGGTCCATCAACTATTTCCATCCTTCCCCTTAAGCCATATAAGTCCCGGGGTGACACTACGATATAGTGTTGAATCGATCTTTATTTTATTTCTTAAACTGAGTCTACTACATTTCATACTAAAACCATCTTTTATCTCCAAACCACTTCTTTAGCTTCCGCATATTTTCCATAAAACTTACAATTTCAACGCACCGAACAATCTCCTAGTCGACGATCGGGCAAACAAGTGAAACGACTCGATTAACCCGGGTCGGACGACATCATGATGTGATCCCGGTCGCACCATGTTTCGACACAACTCACCGACCTCAGAATTGGCCTAAACATGAAGAGCCCAAGTGCAAGATGAAACATCCCATAGACCTGATTGATTATTGGGCCAATGTTTTAAAGACTTTTGGACTTTTGGAACTTTGATAAAATTTTATGAACTTTTTTTCTTGTGAGGTTTTCCCTCTCATATTTCGTGTGAGTCTTGAATTGATTTATCTAGCGTGCTAGTGGCATCAACCGAACTCCTTCCGAACTTATCACCAACCTGGTGTGGCGTTCATCTATTCAATTATACCTTCGGTTCTTACTTCGCTAAGTAACGGGTCGAGGTCCATCAACTATTTCCATCCTTCCCCTTAAGCCATATAAGTCCCAGGGTGACACTACGATATAGTGTTGAATCGATCTTGCCGCTTAAGTCCGTTTTCCATTTCCACCGTTTATCACAAACTATCTATCTTTATTTTATTTCTTAAACTGGGCCTACTACATTTCATACTAAAACCATCTTTCATCTCCAAACCACTTCTTTAGCTTTCACATATTTTCCACCAAACATACAATTTCAACGCACCAAACAATCTCCTCGTCGACGATCAGGCAAACAAGTAAAACGACACGATTAACTCAGGCCGGATCACATCATGATGCGATCTCAGTCGCACCATGTTTGGACACAACTCGCCGACCTCAGAATTGGCCTAAACTTGAAGGGCCCAAGTGCAAGATGAAACATCTCATAGAACTGATTGATTATTGGGCCAATGTTTTAAGGACTTTTGGACTTTTGGAACTTTGATAAAATTTTATGAACTTTTGTTCTTGTGAGGTTTTTCCTCTCATATTTCGTATGAGTCTCGAATTGACTTATCTAGCGTGCTAGTGGCGTCAACCGAACTCCTTCTGAACTTATCACCAACCTGGTGTGGCGTTCATCTATTCAATTATACCTTCGGTTTTTACTTTGCTAAGTAACGGGTCGAGGTCCATCAACTATTTCCATCCTTCCCCTTAAGCCATATAAGTCCCGGGGTGACACTACGATATAGTGTTGAATCAATCTTGCCACTTAAGTCCGTTTTCCATATCCACTGTTTATCCCAAACTATCTATCTTTATTTTATTTCTTAAACCGAGCCTACTACATTTCATACTAAAACCATCTTTCATCTTCAAACCACTTCTTTAGCTTCCGCATATTTTCCACCAAACTTACAATTTCAACGCACTGAACAATCTCCTCGTCGACGATCAGGCAAACAAGTGAAACGACTCGATTAACCAGGCCAGATCACATCATTTGGTATCAGAGCTAAAATGGAGTGCCAATGTTCATGAAGAATCCGGAATAGGTTCGTATTAAAAAATAAAAAATTGAATGTTTCTCATTATACTTATTTCGTGTATTTGAAGTATTGAAAAAAAAGAAAAAAATATGAAAATTCAAAAAAAAGTGTGACGTTTTTGTAAGTTTTGTGCTCATTCCATCTTTCGTATTACCGATCATCGTGTTTCTCATTCTACCATCAACTTCCTCCCCACGCCACACTTAAACTGATTTTTCTTTTTGTTCAGCCTACCTACACCCGAAACATCTCATCCTTTGAAACCAATTTGAAACCGACCCTGAAGCAAGCAAATAGGTCTTTTGAGATGAAATACGAAGTTACGAGAGAGAGGTCGAGTGAAAAAAGGTGTGATTGTGTGAGTCCATTAAAGTGTAGAAAAAGCCAAAACGAGTGCAAACACGAGCGGAGTGAAAAATCATCTATTTTCTTTCCGAGTGAATTTGCGACGTTTGTGGTGAGGTAATCATTTTCTACTTTTGTTTTTAACATTTCTTCTTTTCAGTAAATAATCATGTCTCGAGACAAGTTTCCAACGTTTGAGTTTCAATACTTGTTGAAAGAAATGGAGAATATGCTCGACCGAAAGATTAAGCCCATTCAAGACAAGCGAGAACCTCGAGCAATAACCTGACGGAAGCAAACTCCCCCGATTTGAGAAACAGAGTTAAGTTCATCACGAAAGCACCTTCCCGATGACTACCCAAGAAGAGATTCTTTTTGTAATTCCTATTCAACAAAGCCGTCGAGACCAAGAAAAGAAAGCTTCGAGATTGAGACTTTTCGAGATGATAAACGAGAAAGTACGAGTTATCCTTCGTACCCCTCAAAGAAGTCCCTCCTGAAGAATCATTCCCGAATAGTTGATCGAGACATCTATGAGAATACTTTCTCTTTATTTGAGCAAAACACTCATCTTTTCTATTCCTTTGTATCATCCTCAAGTTGTGAAGAAATAGAAAAAGAAATAGAAAAAGAGGAAAAAGAAAAAGAAATTGAGACAAGAAAAAAGAAATGAAAGAAAAAGAAGGAGAGAGAAAGCAAAAAGAGTTTGAGAGTAAAAAGAAAATTGAAAAAGTGATTTAAATTGAAGAGAAAAAATATATTGAGCAAGAAAAGAGTGTTCTCGATGAAAAAGAAACGAGAAAAAAAGATGCAAAAGAGCAAGAAAAAGTGAGGAGTTTTTTACTAACCATCCCGTGAGTCCTCCTCTTGTTTCATCGCCATCAATGCCATTTAAAGGCCAAAACTGAATGAAGACATCTCCAACAAGTTCAACCGAATTTTTCTTCATTCTAGAAGCTTTCTCTTCATGTTCTTAAGCCTAGATTGGTCTAGAATGTATTCAAGAAGATGCTTAGAAGTTTCCTTCAACTTAAGGCTTAAGGAACGTCCCATTTAATGCCACAAAAGGGGCTATTCGGCTGACCATGTTCTAGCTTATAAATAGGCCATGTAATCCTCATTTTAGAGGCTAATGAACAATATTATAATTTTATTAACTTGTGAGTTTGTTTTCAACTCTTGATTCTCTCCAAAGACTTGTTGACTTATCAAGCAAACACTTGTGGCGTCATCCTCGTCTTTGTTATCGAACTTATCACTTTGTAACCCCAAAGTGTGGCGTTCACTATACCGAGGTTCCTGTCATCGATTGATAGCGGGTCGAGGTTCCATTTGTCTACCTTAGCCTTCCACCGAACCCTTACCCAACCTAAGTGTTCACTTAAGACTCAGGTTAATACATTTCATTGTATTAGATCGGCTTCAACCTTAGTTTTATTGTCTGCTACTCCTTACGTATCCCTTCGAACATCAACACCCATTTGAACCTAAACTTATTCATTCATAAAACATTCTTTTCCCGAAAACCCCAACTTACTCCAATTTATGACCGGGCATACTTTACGACTCGACTTCAACGTACCGAGATCGTATCAAGTTGGTATTAGAGCTAGTCAAATTCGAGTAAGTATCAACGTTCTCGACATTCCCGGGATTAGTTTATAAAAAAATTCATAAAAAAATTCAAAAGTTGTATTTTGTATTCTAGTTTTTATTAAGAACATTAAAAAAAGAAAAAGAAGAATATACGAAATTATAAAAAAAGTGTTTAGTGTTCGATCTTCTCTCATTCCATTTTCCCAATCCTTTTCACTATTCCAATCGCCACACTCATCCAATTACCAAATATTGTTGATAGCCTACCTTAGTCCCGACAATAGTCTCCTACCAAGCCACATCAAATTTGTAAGCCGACCCCAAAGTGGTGTTGATTCATCTACTTAGTTTGCGGAGAACTTTGAGAGGTGAAGATCGAGTGGAAAAAGGCAAGAGATTGGTCAGATTATTAGAGAGAAATAAAAGCCGAAATTGAGTATTTTTTTTCTTTGCGAGTGATCTGTGAGTTTTGTAAGTGAGATTAAACAAATTTCTCTTCATGTCTGAAAGCCCTGATAGACGACAAATGGATGGAGGAGGGTTGCCTCCCGTTCGTAACATTACTCAAGGTGGGGGAGTTCCCGATCTAGGCCACAAGCCCTGATACGAGAGTTCCAATGAATGCTTTGAGAAACAATTGAGCCCATATAAGACCAATTGGATCAACTCAGTGGAGAGGTCCAGCGCCTAAGAACTCCACAAAATCAAAGGCAAGACCGAGAACAACCTAGGCCAGTTCAAGAAGACCTATACGATCCAAGCGACCATGAGAGTGAACATGCATCGATTCAAAGTGTACGGGAACAAGGCCGAAGAGATTGAGGCCAACGGGATAGAGACCGGCCCGATGATAATCTCAAAAATATCAAGATGACTATTCCTCCATTCCAAGGCAAGAACGATCCCGAAGCCTACTTGGAGTGGGAAAAAAAGATGAAACTTATCTTTGAGTGCCATAACTACTCAGAGAATAAAAAGGTCAAGCTTGCAGCCATTGAATTCTCGAATTATGCTATCGTTTGGTGGGACCAATTGGTGAGTAGCCGGAGAAGGAACAGAGAGCGACCTATCTCGACTTGGGCCGAAAAGAAGGCTGTTATGCAGAAATGATTTGTGCCCTCTTACTACCATCGAGAATTGTACCAACGGCTACAAAATCTATCCCAAGGCAATCAAAGTGTTGAAGACTATTATAAGGACATGGAGATTGCAATGATAAGAGCCAATGTGGAAGAAGAATGCGAAGCAACAATGGCGAGATTCCTAGCCGGTCTCAACTGAGATATCGCCAACATTGTCGAACTTCAGCACTACGTTGAAGTCACGGATTTGGTGCATATGGCAATGAAGGTTGAGAAACAACTAAAGCGAAAAGGAACTACACGGACATACCCGACGGCTTCTACCAACAAATGGACTCAAGGTACTAGTAAAACTCCCTATCGACGGAAGGAGCCACCCGTTGCTACCAAGCCTAACCCACCAAGTGGCGAGACTAGCAAAAACAAAGGTGAGTCCGTTCCAAACCGATCTCGAGATATAAGGTGTTTTAAATGTCAAGGAAGGGGCCACATTGCTAGCCAATGTCCAAACTGACGTGTGATGGTAGTGCGGCCCAATGGTGAAATCAAATCTGAGGACGAGCAAGAGAAAGATCTGAAGATCCCCAGGAGGATGAAGAAGAGCTTGAACTTCCCGTCGAAGGAGAGATTCTCGTTGTCAAGCGAAGTCTACAAATCCAAGGAGTCGAGGAGGAGCAACAACGGGAAAACATATGCCACACTCGTTGCCATGTTCAAGGCAAGGTATGTAGTCTCATTATCGACGGAGGAAGCTGCACCAACGATGCAAGCTTTATGCTAGTCGAAAAACTTGGTTTAGCTACCACGAAGCACCCGAACCCCTACAAGTTACAATGGTTAAAAGACGGAGGTGAGGTTAGTGTAACAAAGCAAGCCAAGGTGACATTTTCCATAGGCAAGTATCAAGATGAAGTAATTTGCAATGTTGTGCCGATGCACGCAGGCCATTTGCTACTCGACGCCCTTGGTAATTTGATAGGCGAGTAGTCCACGATGGCTACACGAATCGGTACTCTTTCAAACACCTTGGAAAGAATATTACACTTGCTCCACTCACGCCAAGCAAGTGTATGAAGATCAACTCAAGATGAAACAATCAGTTGAGAAAGAAAAAGAAAAAGAGCAAAATAAAAAGAATGAAAAGAAAAACAGAGGAAAAAGTAAGGAGAAAGAAGTAAAAACACAAGAGAACAAAGAAAAAAGACGAGAGAACGAAAATAAAAAAACGAGTGTATTTGTGAAAAAGAGAGAGATTCAAAAGATGCTATTGGCAAGACAACCCATTCTTGTACTCATGTACAAAGAATGCTTATTGGACACTAACGAACTTAACATTTCTTTGCCTTCTCCTATTGTTTCTTTGTTACAGGAATTCGGTGATGTATTTCCCGAAGAGGTGCCGAACGAATTGCCTCCTATTCGAGGCATCAAACACCAAATTGATTTTATTCCCGCTGCTACCATTCCCAATAGACCGGCCTATCGAAGTAATCCCGAAGAGACAAAGGAGTTAGAAAGACAAGTAGCTAAATTGATGGACAAAGGCTATATTAGTGAAAGCTTAAGCCCATGTACAGTTCCGGTTTTGTTGGTTCCAAAAAAAGATGGATCATGGTGTATGTGCGTCGACTGTCGTGCCATCAATAAAATAACCATCAAATACCGCCATCCCATTCCCCGTTTAGATGACATGCTCGATGAACTTAGCGGAGCCCAACTCTTCTCAAAGATCGATTTAAAGAGTGGTTACCATCAGATTCAAATGCGAGAGGGAGATGAATGGAAAAACGACGTTCAAGACCAAGTATGGTTTGTATGAATGGTTGGTAATGCCATTTGGGCTTACCAACGCCCCTAGTACTTTCATGCGCTTAATGAATCACGTTTTACATTCATTTATTGGAAAATTTTGTGTGGTGTACTTTGACGATATCTTGGTTTATAGCAAAAGTTTGGATGATCATGTTCAGCATCTGCGAGCCGTACTTGAAGTGTTGCAGAACGAGGTATTGTATGCAAATCTAAAAAAATGTTCCTTTTGCACTAATGAAGTTATTTTCCTAGGCTTTGTTGTGAGTGCTTGAGGCTTGGAAGTCGACCAAGAAAAGGTCAAAGCGATAAACGAGTGGCCACGACCAACTAGCATCAATCAAGTGAGGAGTTTTCACGGGTTGGCGAGCTTCTATCGTAGGTTTGTACATAACTTTAGCTCCTTAGCTGCGCCATTGATAGGTATAATCAAGAAAAATTCTCCTTTTGCGTGGACTGATGAACAAGAGGATGCTTTTAATAAAATTAAGGAATGTTTGCTCCATTGCTATCATTGCCTGACTTTAACAAGACTTTCGAGATTGAGTGTGATGCTTCAGGTCTTGGTATCGGTGCCGTGTTGATGCAAGATGGGAGACCTATTACATATTTTAGCGAGAAACTCAACGGGGCGATGTTGAACTACCCAACATACGACAAAGAGTTGTACGCATTAATTCGAGCCTTAGAAACATGGCAGCATTATCTCTGGCCGAAAGAATTTGTTATTCATTCAGACCACGAGGCTCTCAAGCGTCTCAAAGGCCAAACAAAGCTTAACAAACGCCATGCTAAGTGGGTGGAATTTTTGGAGTCGTTTCCGTACGTGATCAAGTACAAGAAACGTAAGGAAACGTTGTAGCCAACGCCTTGTCACGTAGGTACGCACTTGTTAACTTATTGGATTCCAAGTTGTTTGGTTTTGAGTTTATAAAGGAACTATATAAATCTGACCTTGATTTTGGAGAAATCTACGAGAAATGTTTACATGGCGCACATGAGAAGTATTTCAGGCACGAAGGATACCTTTTTCGGGAAGGCAAACTTTGCGTGCCTCAAGGATCTGTACGAGATGTGCTCGTTGAGGAAGCACATAGTGGCTGACTTATAGGCCACTTCAGAGTTGCCAAAACTTTAGCAAGTTGCACGAGCATTTCTTTTGGCCTAAAATGAAGCGCGATGTCATTAGGAAATGTGATCGGTGCATCACGTGCAAGCAAGCAAAGTCACGGATTAAGCCGCATGGGTTGTATACTCCATTGCCCATTCTCAACGCGCCATGGGTAGACATATAAATGGATTTTGTTCTAGGACTTCCTAGAACCAAACGAGGGAAGGACACTATTTTTGTTGTTGTAGATCATTTTTAAAAAATGGCTCATTTTATTCCTTGCAATAAGACTGATGATGCTACTAATGTTGCTAATTTATTTTTCAAAGAAGTTGTCAGGTTGCATGGGATTCCTCAGACAATAGTTTCCGATCGAGACACGAAGTTTTTAAGTCACTTTTTGATACGGGCACGCCTCATCATGAGCCGAGTTCGAACCGAGACCCAATGGTGTTACCTCAAGGACCGATTACGAGGGCTCGTGCGAAACAATTTAAAGAGGCAATCAGAATGCTAATCCAACAAGCTTGGGACGAAGCTAAGACTAGTTCAAATGATAACACAACTCCGTGTTGCATGCTTCTACGAGCTCACAATCAGGAAGAACCCCATATGGCCATTCGGCCTTAGTCATTTGGCCATTCGGCCTTAGTTAATTAATTAGTTGAAATTAATTAAATAAATTCAGACAACTTAAATAAGTGTTTTAATTGTTTAATTAAATAAATTCGAACAACTTAAATAAGTGATTTAATTATTTGTTGCATTTAAACAAGTTTAATTAAGTCATAATCATTGCATAGTTAATAGTTAGTTTTTAATATGTCTAGTTGTGGCAGTCGAACACCAACTCGATTTTCTTTTCCCATTCCAAGAATACCTCCGGATCGGACTTGCCTTGGAAGGGTGGTAAGGAGAGCTTAATATTCTTCAAGTCATCGTCCTCTTGTCCTCGTTCTCTTCGGCCTCAATTTTGTTGACCCCTCCGCCATTCACTGAAGTTGGATCCTTGGTCGCTTTTAGCTTCGCTAGAGAAGGGATCATCTTCTTGGATCCTTGGGCCGCCTCGTTCCCTTCATGGACCTCAAGGAATCCTCTCTCGCTGGGCTCTCTCTTCGACTTGATCTAGCCTCTCTTAAATGGGTTTGAGCTTGTGGTAGAATAGGAGCTCAACCTCGCGCAATAGGGCTTGAAGATTAAGGTCTGGTACGTTGCAGACTGGTTGCTGTTTGGGCCTTTCTTCCATGATTCGGTTCGGACTTCTTGACATAAGAAAGTTTTAAATCTCACCACGAACCTCACTAGATCACTCACAAAGAAAAGTAAAAACAATGATCACTCACACTTGTGTTTCACTCAGAATCGACTTTTTCTTTAATGAGTTCACTCCTGCCTTTTACCACTCGAATCTAGCTCTCAAAATTCTGGAAGGTTGCCTTAGACTTATTAGCAACTTGTAGGTTGGCTTCAAGGGGTTTAAGCAAAGGAAAAATCATTATAGGTAAAGTGATATGGGCACGCCCAAGGCCCCCAACTTGTTGCAAGCTGATGAGCTCGAATCATCGAAACCAAGTGCCGTGGAGCTCAAGTGCATCTTCATGCACTTCCAAATTGAGCCGGATTAGCTCATTTGAGCTCAATTTGAGCTTACTCGAGCTCGTTCTAGCTCATTAATGATGCGGGCACGCCCCATCATGAGCCGAGTTCGAGCCGAGACCCAATGGTGTTACCTCAAAGAATTTCACCAGTTTCACATTTCAGCTCGATGAATTTCTTCCCACAATTCACTATCACATCATGTGTAGTCAGCCAATCCATACCAAGAATCACATCAAACTCGGCAAATGGCAATAGCATGAGGTCGGCCGAGAAACAATGACCTCTAATCATTAAAGGGCAATTTCTATATACTTTATCTACTAATTACACGCTTGCCTAATGGATTCGATACTTTAATCACAAATTCTGTAGATTCTATAGGAATACTTATACTAGGCATCAATTTTAAGCAAACATAGGAATGGGTCGAACCCAGATCAACCAAAGCAACAACATTAATATCATGTAGAGAAAATGTACCCGTAATTACATCGGGGGAGGATGACTCTTCATGAGCTCGGATGACATATGTCCTAGAAGGTGTTCTAGCTTTTGATCTCGTGGCTTGGTCTTTCATCACACTTTTACTGCTAGCTCCACTTCCAGTATTTCTCGAAGGTCTACCTCTATTAGCAGTGTTAGTCTGTCTAACACTATGAAATTTCTCTTCCTTAGCTCCCTCCGGACAATCTTTAATAAAATGCTTGCGAGAACCACACCTGAAGCAAGCTCGACCAGTTCCCCAACACTCACCAAAATGTTGCCTTCCACAATGCTGACACTCGAGTTTACTAGACTTCACATTACCCACATTGCCACTGAAGTAGCTTAAGTTTTTGAGCCCAAATATGATTTCCCACGGTCTCTATGTGAATACTCAGCTGAAGATATCCTTCGAGGATTCATCTCTCTGGGCCTTTTTGATTGGGTTTGGAACGACTTGCTCATCAATCTCTTTCTTGTATCTCGATCCTCGATAGCAGCTTTCATTCTTTCTTTGTTTAATTCCTCTGCTTTAAGGGCTCGGTCGACCAATACCACAAATTCTTTCAACTCCAAAATTCCCACAAACATTTTAATGTCCTCATTAAACCCATCTTCGAATCTCTTGCACATAATAGCCTGGGTGGACACACACTCCTGGGCATACTTACTAAGCCTAACAAATTCTCGCTCGTACTCTACCACAGACATCTTGCCCTGCTTCAATTCAAGGAACTCCTTCCGTTTCTGATCAATAAACTGCTGACTTATATATTTCTTTCTAAATTCTTCCTGGAAGAAATCCCAAGTAATCTTTTCTTTCGGCACAATTGCTACTAAAGAATCTCTCAGAAGTGATACAACACATTTTAAACACTCTTCCGACGTACACGAGAGCTCATCAAACACACAGATAGAATTTTCGATCCAGAACTCTGCTTTCTCAGGATCATCATCAATTTTTGCTCTAAACTCTTCTACTCCTTGCTTCCTAATTTTTTCGACCGAAGGCTTGTTCATTCTTACCAAATCCATGCCTTGGGGAGCTACTGGAACCGTCTGAGGTATGGGAGGGGGTGGAGGAGGTTGAGCATTCAGATTCGCTTGACTAAACTCAGTATAGCAGTTACTCATCATTTGGAGGAAGGCTTCCCGAGCCCCCTCTCCCTGTCCACGTGTTTCAGATCTATTTTCTACTGGCGTGGTCCTTTGCACGGGAGCCGGTGCGTTACTTTCAGCATCGTCAGTAGTGGCTTGGTCGGGATCCATTTACTATATAAAAAACATTTTAAATTGTCAGGAGTCATAACACTATCACAATATATTTATGGCATGAATAGCTAGACTTTTACACACGCTATGTTAGTCCGAGAACCGACTAAACCATAGCTCTGATACCACTAAATGTAACACCCCTCACCCACGTCCGTCACCGGAACAAGGTACGAGGCATTATCGGACATGATTCAAATTACTGTACAAAATTTAAAATGTAAAATTCGTATAAATTTAGAACTTTTTCCATACATAGTCGTCAATACCCATAAGCAAAATAATCATTTGTTCTTACAAATAACAAAACAATTAAGCCTTCTATACATGCCATAATTCCCAAAATATTATTTTCAAAATACCAAAAGAAGGCTGATAGTGTGGATGGATCTCCGACGATCACCGGATCCCGAGCTAGCTTGATGACACCATAGAACAAGGAAAAGAAAAGAGAGTAAGTATATAGCTTAGAAAGTAAGTATATAAATAATTAATAATGGATTTATTAAGTTTATAAAACAACACAATCAAATCTAAAATCAATTTCATCATTTATTCAAGTTTGGAGCAAGCTGTCTATTCGAGTCACAATGACTAAATTATTTTTAGCTTAAGCTATGAAACTCCAAATTAAGATCCGTAAATTTTCCCTAAAACTAGACTCATTTATATTCTCACCATAAAATTTTCAGCATTTTTGGTCTTGCCAATTAGTACAGTTTATTCATTAAAAATTCCCCTGTTTCGCTATTCAACTGCTCTAACCACTTTTAACTATGAACCAATTTTATCATTATACAGGATTCATATAATGATAAAATTTATTTCATTTAAAAATAGACTCATTAAGGATTTCAATCATATAACTTATACCCCATAATTATTTTTGTATAATTTGTAATGATTTTTCCAAGACAGAATAGGGGATCAAGTAACCATTCTAAACCAGTCTCACAAAAATTTAAATATCTCAAAATATAAAATTTCTTTACTTTCTCTGTTTCTTTTATATGAAAATAGACTCAATAAGGTTTAAATAAATATCTCATACAACTTATAATTCAATTTCTACTGTTTTTTGTGATTTTTCAAATTCACGTCATTGTTGCTGTCCAAAACAGTTTTATTGTAAATTTTTGCGTTCTCTCA
Source organism: Gossypium australe (assembly GCA_005393395.2). Taxonomy (NCBI): domain Eukaryota; kingdom Viridiplantae; phylum Streptophyta; class Magnoliopsida; order Malvales; family Malvaceae; genus Gossypium; species Gossypium australe. Next base: position 63,031,343 of record CM016619.1, read on the forward strand.
CTTTAGTTGTATCCATTACTTACCTATAACAATCATTCAAATTTCCAATCACATATTGAGCATATTGCTCATACATTACATATACATATACATATACTTATCACTACAACATCTCACATAATTTCATTTAGTCAGTTTTCCCGTTGAACCCTTCGGAATAATAATGAATATGCGATGGTTTCGCACACAGCCCACCTTTGAAATCAAAGCTCTCTTGTACACATAGTGGCCTTCACCCAGTACCACTCATGTGACCTAGCTCGATTATACTCATAATTCTGGCTCTCTTGTACATATGGTGGCCTTCACTTAGTGTAACACCCCAAACCCGGCCTAGAAGTTAGGCCCGAATTTGGCGTGTCACATGGAAGTTTTTTTTTTTTTTTACCATCTTTGAGATTGTTAAAAACTTGTTCGAGATTTACGGCCTCTTTGTTAAAACCCAAAACACTTAAGCAATTGTATCTACTTGAAAACGTAATTATCTTTAAAGACCTTTTTGGTTGTGAAATATATTTGAAATAACAATTTACGAAAATGGGACGTTTGGGAATAGAGTTGCATAAGCATTTTGAAAGAAAATCCAAGGCCTTATTACAACATTTAACCCAAAATAGTAAAGTAATAAAATAAACGAGAAAGAAGTCTAGAGTCCAAATAAACCCATTTCTGAAGTATGGTCTCCATCGAGTCATCCATGGCCCAAGTCCACGTCACTGAACGTTACCTGAAAAGGTTAAGAAAAAGGGGGTGAGTTATAAGAACTCAGTGTGTAATCCCCTTACCATCATCCACTGGGTCGAAACACACATAGCAATATTTGGGCCTAAGCCCATTTACAATTATAACATAATAACATGTATATAACATGCATATGATATGCAAATCCCAAACCAAAACTAATTTCCATCCGCTACACACCACCCGTACCAACCAACACACCTGTGGGGATCAAGTCAACCCACCCCGCCAACACACCAATAGCAGGCATTAAGCCAATTATAGCATTTGTGGCAGAGCCACCGAACTAGATTGTGACAAAGTCACCGAACTAGAGGCATTAAGCCATTTAAAATATTTGTGGCAGAGCCACCGAACTAGATTTTGGCAACAGGCCATTTAAAATATTTGTGGCAACAGGCCATTTAAAATATTTGTGGCAACAGACCATTTAAAATATTTGTGGCAACAGGCCATTTAAAATATTTTGGGCAACAGGCCATTTAAAATATTTTGGCAACATGCCATTTAAAATATTTGTGGCAGAGCCATCGAACTAGATTTTGGCAACAGGCCATTTAAAATATTTGTGGCAACAGGCCATTCAAAATATTTTGGCAATAGGCCATTTAAAATATTTGTGGCAGAGCCACCGAACTAGATTTTGGCAATAGGCCATTTAAAATATTTTGGCAACAGGCCATTTAAAATATTTGTGGCAGAGCCACCGAACTAGATTTTTGGCAACAGGCCATTTAAAATATTTTGGCAACAGGCCATTTAAAATATTTGTGGCAACAGGCCATTTAAAATATTTTGGGCAACAGGCCATTTAAAATATTTTGGCAACATGCCATTTAAAATATTTGTGGCAGAGCCACCGAACTAGATTTTGGCAATAGGCCATTTAAAATATTTTGGCAACAGGCCATTTAAAATATTTGTGGCAGAGCCACCGAACTAGATTTTTGGCAACAGGCCATTTAAAATATTTGTGGCAGAGCCACCGAACTAGATTTTTGGCAACAGGCCATTTAAAATATTTGTGGCAGAGCCACCGAACTAGATTTTTGGCAATAGGCCTTTCTTCTCTTCGTCATTTATCCCAACCCATGCAGTCATGTATGCATATACAAAGCATAACAATATTTATAGAATAATTTCAACATAAGGCCCATAACACAAGTTGGCCCATTAAACGATCTAGCAAACTTGACCCATTAAACGATCTAGCAAATTTGGCCCATTAATCGATCTAGCAAATTTTACATTTGGCCCATATAGCAAATATAACATTTTGCCCATTTAGCAAATATCACATTTGGCTCATATAGCAAATATCACATTTGGCCCATATAACAAATATAACATTCGGCCCATATAGCAAATATCACATTTGGCCCATATAACAAATATCACATTTGTCCCATATAGGGTATTTTCAATAATTTACACTCTAAGGGTGTTTCGGTAATTTCGCAACCCAGGGGTACTTCAGTAATTTACCCTCCAAAGGTATTTCAGTAATTTCGCAACCTAGGGAATTTCGGTAATTTACCCTCTAAGGGTATTTCGGTAATTTTGCAACCCAGGGGTATTTCGGTAATTTACCCTCCAAGGGTATTTCAGTAATTTCGCAACCTAGGGAATTTCGGTAATTTACCCTCTAAGGGTATTTCGGTAATTTTGCAACCCAGGGGTATTTCGGTAATTTACCCTTCAAGGGTATTTCAGTAATTTCGCAACCTAGGGAATTTCGGTAATTTACCCTCTAAGGGTATTTCGGTAATTTTGCAACCCAGGGGTATTTCGGTAATTTACCCTTCAAGGGTATTTCAGTAATTTCGCAACCTAGGGAATTTCGGTAATTTACCCTCTAAGGGTATTTCGGTAATTTTGCAACCCAGGGGTATTTCGGTAATTTACCCTTCAAGGGTATTTCAGTAATTTATCCTCCAAGGGTATTTCAGTAATTTTGCAACCTAGGGGTATTTCAGTAATTTCGCAATTCTGGACTTTAACTACTAATTTGGGCATAAAAAATTTAAAACTGTCCATCTGCGTCATACTGACTAAATTGATTATAACTCGAGTTAGAAAACTCGAAATTTAGATCCGTAAAATTTCCTTGAAACTAGACTCAGATATCTTCTTACTGTAATTTTTCCAGAATTTTTGGCCTAGCCATTTAGTACAGTTTATTCCTTAAAGTTTCTCTTGTTTCACTGTCCAATGATTCTGACCTCTCTTAACTTAATTTCAGATATCTCGCTGTACGGTTTTCATATACTGTTCAAACTTATTTCTCTTGAAAATAGACTCACTAAAGAATCCATACATATAAATTATAACCCATAATTCATTTTGTACAATTTTATATGATTTTTCCAAAACAGATCAGTGAACCCCGAAGTTAATCAGAACCAGTCTCACTAAAATCAAGATATCTCAGAATATAAAATTCCTTTTCCTTCTCCGTTTCTTCCATATTAAAATAGACACAGTAAGATTTAATTTGATATCTTAATCACTTTCTAATTCCATTTCTCCTATTTTTCATGATTTTTGGAAATCACGTCACTGTCATTGACCAAAACTGTTTTATTACAAAAACACGGTTACCACTATGAACCTACGCGCGTCCGAGTGATCCCGGGTGCCGATTTTCGGTTTTCTTTGGTATTTCGACCAAATCACAGAACATTAATGCAAAATTTCAGAGAAGTGTGAGATTACACACCATTTCAAACATGTATTTGGAAGGGTATGAGATTACACACCTTATTCGGAATCCGTAACGCGATGCTCTCCGCGACACCAAAAATCCGAATCACCTATTACGAGGAATAGGCTTTCGATTGAACCTTTGATAAAATACTTCGAGACCTTGCAACCAGGATAAAATCTCTCATGGCAAGTCCCTAGACTCTCAACCATGTTACAAATTAGTCCCCTCATTAGCTAGCTTAAGCTTTGGGGGTTCCAAAAATACAAAAATTATCAACTAAAGCCATCAAAATCACTTACTAATAAGGGAGATAGCTTGGCTGAAAGTTCAAACCCCCAAAGCTCCATTTCTTCATCAATTTTCGGTGGAGAGAAGATAGATGAATAGTAAAAGATGATAGCATCTTTTACTCATCTTATTCTATTCATTTTATCACCTAATTCCCACCTATTTTGACCAAAATTAAAATTATTATCCCCTATGTCACATGGCCGGCCTACTCACTTAAAACAAGGCCAAATTGCACAATTGGGGCCTCCAATTAATAGCCCATAGCTATTTCGCACCTTTAGCAATTAAAATTAAACTTTAGCACTTGATGCGATTCAGTCCTTTTTCGAAATTAAGCCCTCAATCGCTAAAATTGAGACACCAAAAATTTCATGCATGTTTATAAACATGTTATAACACATAGAATAACATAAAAATAATTTTCTCTATTCTCGGTTTAGCGATTCCGAGATCACTGTTCCGACTATCCCCTAAATCGGGCTATTACACCCTCCATGCATTTTTTTTTTCACCTACCTCATTCTTTTCAAATCTCATCATTATATATTTTTTTTTCTTTTTCTTTTTCAACAAATCACTCTCCATCATTCCTTTTTCCACAAATCACTCTCCATCATTCCTTTTTCTCCCATTTCTTTTTTATTCTTTTTCTTTTATTTCATCCTTTAATGATGTCATGGATGACACTTGGAAGAGCACATCAAAATAAATCCAAAATTTGCAAAAGATGAGATTTGAACCCCTTCCCTCCATTCTCTCCACTTGATGCCATAACCTCTTTACCAATAGTTCATTTATGATAACAATTTACTCACTTATTTCCATAAGTTTTGATGCCTCTTACTATTTCTCCTTAATAGGCTTAAACACTAACTTTCATTAAGGCCCATCTTGAACCCGAAACTTCATAGAACCCCGTAACTTTCTAAAATCATCTTCTTAATAAGTCCAACTTGAAATAATGTCATTCTCTTATTCTCAAAAATTTTAAACACTCCTACGCCCAAGGCCCAATGAGCCCAATCCTACTAGGCCCAATTTCGGGATGTTACACTTAGCACCACTCATATGACCTAGCCTTCTCGTAGCTCTCTTGTACACATAGTGGCTCACACCATATACCACACATGTGACCTAGCTACATATAGCTTTCTTGTACACATGGCGTACTCTCGGTACTACACATGTGACCTAGCTACGTATACGAAATCTCTTGTAGCTCTCTTGTGCACATAGTGGCCTACACTTAGTACCACTCATGTGACCTAGCTACATGCCAATTACATCTTTCGATTCCGAAGGTTCAAACGGGAAATAACTCACATTTTAACACTTTATTTCATTCTTTCAATAGTCAATTATGATTCAAAAATCAGATATAATACATTAAATATGCTGAAATATAAAACATCAATAAAAATAATGAATTATTTACATACTACTTACCTCAGTGCAAAATATGGCAAAATTTGCAATTTAGTCCTTAACTTTTCCTTTCCCTCATTCAAGATCGATTCCACGTTCTTCTCGATCTAGAATAACACATTTAGCTTATTTAATATTTACATTATTTAATTTAATCGAAAAATCACATTATGGCAAAATTACGTTTTTGCCCCTACCTTTCACAAAATTATGATTTTGCCCCTAGGCTCAAAAATTAAACTTCATCTATTTTCTTACATTTTAGGACATGCTGAACATTTTTCCCTTCTATGGCAACATCAAATTCTCACTCTAACATGCACTTATGAACATTAGGTATTTTTATCGATTATGTCGTTTTACTCGTTTTTACGTAAAATTGCTTAGCAAAAGTTGTTTAACATAATTTCAGCCTTCGTATTCTATCATAAAACATCAAAATAAACACATTTCACCTATGGGTGTTTTTCCAAATATGAACCCTAGGTTAAAATATTGTTAGAATAAGCTAAACTGAGTTACCAGGATTCCAAAAACGTAAAGAACATGAAAAACGGGGCTTCGATTGACTTACTATGGAGCTTGGAAGCTTGGAAACCATAGCTATGGAGTCCCCCCTTGAAGATTCGGCCTAAGGAAGAAACTGGCAACCTTTTTTTCCTTCTTTTTCCCATTTAATTTTTTTATTTGACATTTTACTAAAATACCCTTCATTAAAATTTTAGTTATTTCTATCCATGCATGTCCATTTTTGTCCATGAAAATATAATGGTCTAATTACCATTTAAGGACTCTTACTTTAGATATTCACTTCAATTTAATCCTTTAGCATCTAGAACTCTCATTTATCAACTTTTACAATTAAGCCCTAATAAGCAAATTAGACATGAAATTCATAAAATTTTCTATCGATACTCTAACACATGCATCCAAACAATCGGTAAATCATAAAAATTAATCAAAATAAACTTTTCTATCTTGGATTCATGGTTTCGTAACCACTATTCCTTTGAGGCCCTATTTCGAGATGTTACATGATCTACCTTGGAACGGTGGTATAGAAAGCTTAATGTTCTTAAGATCATCATCTTCACGTCTCCGTCCTTGAAGTCGTGGTTCCCTCCGATGATTACTTGCATTCGACTCTTGATCGCTTTCAAGTTAATTACAGTACTGTTACTCTAAAAGGGCTTTGGCCCAGACTGTTTCAGTTTCTGTTTCTGTATACTGACTGTTACTCTAGTAAGCGAATTACACGCTAAGTTTTCATAAACTCACCCTATTTTTAACTGTGCTGGTAATCCCCAGTCTTAGAGGATTTGGAGCTGCGAGGGACTCAGAGCTGGCCACACGTCAGATATGCTTTAAAGTTAAACCTAGCGACTTTATTTCATTTATTTTAATTCATTAGGTTAATAATTTTGTAAAAAGGCCTCTTTATTTTTAACTTATTATTTCTGATATTTATTTATGATGTTTTCTAACTACTAAAAGTGGAATATGATTTCCAAAATGGTAACTGTTTTCAAAACACTACGTTTCCGTAACATTTTCAAAATGCTTCTGCAACTCTATTTCTAAACATCACATTTTCGTAAATTGTTTATTTCAAATATGCTTCCGCAACAGATAAGGTTTTAAAGGTAATTACGTTTTCAAGTAGATAACAATTGCTTAAGTGTTTTGAGTTTTAACAAAGAGGCTTTAATTCTCAAACAAGTTTTTATCAATCAAAAGATGGTTTTGAAAAACACTTCCATGTGACACGCCAAACTCGGGTCTAACTTCTAGGCCGGGTTTAGGGTGTTACATAATGTGTTAATTGCAGGTGTCTTTTCAGCTCACAACCGTTACATTTCAAGGCTGTTACACATTCAATAAGGTGGTTTTTCAAGTGTTTTCAGTTGCATAAGAGGGGGCTATTACAAAGGAGGCTTTGTCATCATTAAAAAGAGTTTAAAGGAGCATTATACTTTCTTTAAATTTTGGCAGCAACCCTTCCAACTACCCCAAACGTTTTTTGCTACTTTAATGCACAATTCATGCCTTAAAAACTTCATTAAGCTGTTGGTGTCTATTCAGCTAGCTAAAGGTGAAATCAAGAGTCATTTTTTAAGCATTCAAGGACATTGATTCAGCTGATTAAAGTATCTTAAAGAGAGGAATTATTTGATTTAAGAATTTCAAAAGTCTTTGAGCCTTAATTCAGCTCTTTATTAGCATTTTATTATGTGACCATTCAGCTAGCTCATTCTAGCCTTATAAATATGTGTAATCAAGCCTTTTTGAGGAACTTTTGAAGCTTAATGAAATTTTCAGATTGTGAGTTATCCAAACTCTTAATTCTTCAAGGTTCAAATTGACTTATCTATCAAATAGTGGTGTCAATCTGAATTTGTTTTTGAACTTATCATCCTTTCGGGTGTGGCATTCAACTCAATACAGTTGGTTCCTATCTTGTTAGATAGTGGGTCTCAGTTCTATCCAATTTCGTGCTTACCATTGAAACGTATAAGATTCGGGTCCTTAATTTCTATTAGGGGTTCTTTCTCGTTTCAACCAACTATCCACTTAACCATCTTTTATCTTAGTTTTAAAATCACTGTCATTTTACTTAATCCATTCATTTTTCCCTTTTTAAACAAATCGAACGAAACTCCTACGTAGACGATCGGGCATTTCACATACGACTTGACTCAACCCCGAGGTGGATCATATCATTTGGTTGACATTATTATTGAATGAAATTATATCATTTGGTATCAGAGCTAATAAAATGAGGAGCGTCGACGTTCGTGAAGAATCCGAAATAGGTTCGTAGTACAAAAAAATTCAAAATTAAAAAAAATTTCAAGTTGTAATCTCAAGTTCTTCTTGTGTTATTTTCGTGCATTTGAAGTGAAAACAAAATGAAAATATAAAAAAAGTGTTTGAAAGTTTTTGCAAGTACCTGTTGTGTATGTTTTTCTCCTCTGTTTTTTATTTCAAACCAACATTCTACTTTCATCATTTTCTACCTCGATCATCCAAGATCCTTGTTACCATCATTTGGTATTTTCCATTTAATCCAACGCCACACATACCCCAATTCCATTTCTTTCAGGCTACTTTACCTATAACGATTTTTCCTTTACTTAAACCCCTTGAAGCCGACCTACAAGTTGCTAATAAGTCTAAGGCAACCTTCTAGAATGTTGAGAGGTCGATTCGAGTGGTAAAAGGCACGAGTGAACTCATTAAAGAAAAAGTCGATTCTGAGTGAAACACGAGTGAGAGTGACTTTTCCTTGTGAGAGAACTTGTGAACATTTTGTAGTAAGGACTTTATTTTTATTTTTACTTAACAATTTTCCTTTTCAGCGATAACAATCATGTCTCACGAAGAATTTATCGAATTGGAATATCAATATTTGGTGCAAGAAATGCGAAGAGCGGTGAATACTAAGTTTGACAAATTGCACAAAAGATTAGACCGTGTAGAGAAAAGAGACCAACGAGAATGAATGTCATCAAGTTGGAAAGAGGATTCGAGAACATCACGGAGATACACATCCAACGACTACTTGAGAAGAGACTCCGATCAAGGATCCTATTCATCAAGGAACTCGAGGTAAACAGAAGTTGACTATGATTTTTACTCCCTCCAAGATGAGGTGCGAGATGAACGATATACTCCTTTAGGAACTTCAAAGAAATCCTACACGGAGTATTTTTCCCAATGCAATTATCGTGATTCATTTGTAAATAAATTTTCTTCTTTCAAGCCAAATAATTACCATCTTGATTCTTTTGTAACATCATGTAAAAAAAAGAAGAAAAGGCAAAAGAAATAAAAAGAAAAGAGGTAAGTAATAGTGAAAACGATAGGATTTTGAAAGAGCTTGAAAAAGCCTTTGAAAAACAAAAAGAAAATGAGATTGAGATTGAGATTGAGATTGAAAAAGAGTTTGAGAGTGAAAAATGAAATTGACATAAAAGAAAGAGTGGAAGAAGTGAGTGTTCTCGAAGAAAACCAATCGAGTGAAAAAGATAGCGAGCGAGAACAAGCGAGGATCATTTCCACTAACCCACCTGTTCGATCTTCTTGTGGTATTATTTTTCAGGTTCTTAGAAATTTGTGCGACAAATTCCAACTTCACTACCTTCCAAACGAGCAAAGTTTTAGGTTGTTCGAGAAAGGTAAGTACGTGAATGACAACCACACACCTGTGATCAAAGGTAAGGAAGGTAAGGATTCCTTGTGTATCGAATCAATGTCGTGTGATTTCAAAGTTGCTCATAAAGATTTTGATGACTTAATTCCTGAAAGACTTGCATCTTTTGATTTGGCTAGTCATTATCTATCTTTTGGAGTTAATGCCCTTGTTTCGAAAAGTGCCATGAAAAGCACTTCCTATGACATGTCTTATAATGGAAATTCTGTTGAATCTTTTGGATTGGTTCAGCCTTTGCAAATTGCAAATATTTGTGATAAAAGTTTTTCACTTAAAAGTTTTGACGTCTTTGAACGCATAAAATCTTTGAATCCATGTGTTAATCCTTTCTGTTTAAACATGTCTATTCAGTTGATTTGTGATAGGTTATCACATGAAATAGTTGATCCATTTGATTATGCCATTCAAGATAAATCTTTGAAATTTTGTGCGAGATTTCCATGCTTTGATCTACCTGTTCGAGTGAAAATTGTGATGCAAAAATGTTCAAGTATTTGCGTATCTAAGTTTCCTTTGATGCATTTGCATGAAAACTTGTTGACATTTAAAATGCCTGTTTCATTTAGTGATTTACCTTGTTATGTCAACTTTGCATGCAAGTTTGATCGAGTGAGATTGGGGTCACATAATTGTTTGGTGACGTTTTTCTTGAATAACATGATACGGACATTGAGATCTAAACGATATATGTTGCTTCTTGGAATTCATGATCAATTTCATGTTTTCAAACCTGGCATTTGTTACTTTGATTCATTTTATGAAAACTTCAAGCAACTTGTATGTTGTACATCTAATTTAAGTTTGCTTGATGTTCGAACTTTAATTGAGGGAATGAAATTTAATGATTTTGGTTTCAATTTTGTTTTGATCCTTAATCATATTGCTTGGCCACACGTGAATCCAATTTTTACCTATGGACTTGAATCCAATTTCAAACATGATTTGGTTTTCCCATTTAAGTCCATCCTCCTATTGAAACGAACCTTTTACATTTTTGTGTACATAACCCTTTGAAAAGCATGAGCCATCTGTGTGCCTCATCATCAATTCGAGTTGATCGAGCTACAAGGTTTGTTTTATATTACATTTCTGCGGAGAGAAGATTTGTTCTGATTGAAAAAGGTAAAATCGAACATAAATTTTCCTCTCCTAAAGTTCGAAAAGGTAAAGTGATACGATCGAACCCCGGAGTGCATCAAGTTCGAGCAAGGATTCAATGGTGCTGCCCCAAGGACCAATTACGCGAGCTCGAGCTAAGCAATTCAAAGATGCCATTTTGGCCTTAGTTTTCCAAATGTGGGGTGATGCTTTGGTTGGAGAAATAGATCGAGTTGGGACCAGCTCAGTAAAGTTTCCTTGCAACATATTGCAAATCAGTTTTAGCTCAATTCCAGCTCTTTGAACCGTTCCAACTAATTGAAATCTTTATTTATTTTTTCAGCTTTGCATTTAGTTTGCATTTTAAATATTTGCATTTAAGCATCTTAGTTTAATAAAGGAGTTGCTGGTCATTATTTCAACTCATCTTAGTTTAATTAGTTGAGTTTCTTTTAATGAATTTAATTTAATTGTTGCTTCATTAATTAATCTAGCTACTAGGTTAATTTATTGATGCATGAGTTAAGTTCATTTAATAATGCTTTACTTAATTAAACTAGTTGCTAGAATAAATATTGCTTAAGTGTTAGTTCATCTATTTAAGTTAGTTGTTAATTTGTTTTAAGTTTAATAATTGCATTAATGTGTCGGTTACATGTGTTAATTGCAGGTGACTTTTCAACTCACATCCATTACTTCTATGGGCTGTTATGCATTTAATAAGATGGCTTTTCAAGTGAATTCGGTTACACAAAAAGGGGCTGATATTAAGAGGCTTAATATATCATTAAGAAGTTGTTTTTATCAATTAAAGAAGAACATTATTTTTCTTTAATTTTGGCAGCCTCTTTGTTTTCAACTTCCATAATCGTTGCTTCATGAGTCATCACTACATACAATCAATTTTCTGTCAAGGAGGCTGATGACTTTTCAGTTGGTTATGGAGACTTCAAAGGGCTTTGAAAGCAACTTAATTGAAGAAGTTAATCACATTGAAGGTGGGAGTTACTTGGGCTGGAAATTCAAAAGTTGAGACTTTTCATTTTAAGCTCATTATTAGCTTCTTTAAAAGTGACCATTCAGATAGCTTCTTTTGATACTATAAATACATGTAATCAACCTATTGGTGGACACTTTTTGATATTTTTTTTAATGTTATGCTGCTCAATTTGTGAGGCAAACTTTTCTCTATTTTCGTTAAAAGATTCGTTGGCTACCTAGTGTTCTAGTTGTGTCATCCGTTTTACTTTGTCAAAAATTGAACTTATCACTACTCGTAGTGTGGCGTTCAAATATACCGAGATTCCTATCTTGCTAGATAGTGGGTCGAGGTCACCTTAACCACTCTTAAACCGAACTAAAGGGCTTATAAACAATGGGTCGATACCAAATTGGTATTGGTTTTTGTTTGCACTTTTGTTTAATCCACTTTTTTTCTTTCTTATCCAATTCGTACCAAAGACTAATATTCTATCTTAACACATCTTACCATTTCAAACCAAAATCCATTCCTTCTTCCACATCTTACCTTTTCAAACCATATTCTTAAACTATCGACTATTCATTGTTTCTCGAAGACGATTGGGCAATTTACATATGACTTGCTCATCTCAAGACAGTTCGTATCATTTGGTATCAGAGTTAGAATCGAGAAGCTCCGAAGATCGAAGAACGCAACGAAGATTAACTCGTAAGTCTTAAAAAAATTCGAAAAAAATCAAAGTTGTAATTCATTTCTTTTGATTTCATCTTATTGTATTTGAAGTAAAAAAAAAGTTACGAAAATTAAAAAAAATTCTAGTATTAAAAAAAAGTGTGTGAAGTTTTGCAAGTTTTGTGTCTTCGTTCATCTTACTCATTCCCGATCACCAACATCATTTTACCATCCTTTCAACCCCAAACGCCACACTTAAACAGATTTTTATTTTATTATCTTTCTTGTTCAGCCTACCTTACAACCTATTCATCTTATCCCTTGTTACCCCTTTGAAACTGACGATCTAGACAAAGGTTTTAAGCCTTGGCAAATTCGCTTACGAAATCACGAGAAAAGTAAAGAGAGGTAAAAGGCACGAGTGAATTCACTAGAGAAAAAGCCATATTTGAGTGAAACACAAGTGGAGTGATTTATCTTTCTTTGCGAGTGGCTTTGTGAGAACTTTTTTTTGTGTTGAGGCTTATTTAGTCAATACAATGTCACAAGAATCCGCACCAAATTTGTAGGAACGGCCAGCACGACAACCTGTTCACAATGTCCCTGATTTGAACATGCAAGCTCTATTACGAGAAATGGAAAGACTCCTAGATCAAAGATTAAATCCCTTCGAAGATCGCCTTTGTTAAGTCGAAGCTAGAGAGCAACACGAAAGACCTGCCGAAGTTGTCCAACATAGACGAGAGAGGCCAAACCAACACCGGGAAAGATGAAGAGTTCAAGATGATGAAGTAAATGATCCTAGTGATCTTGAAAGTGATCAAGAGTCGAATGCAAGTAATCGTCGGAGGGAACCACGACATCGAGTTCGGAGACATGAAGATGATGAGCTTAAGAACATCAAGCTTTCTATACCACCGTTCCAAGGTAGATCAGATCCAGAGGCCTATCTTGAGTGGGAAAAGAAGATCGAGTTGGTGTTTGATTGTCACAACTATTCTAAAAACAAGAAGGTGAAGCTGGCAACAATCGAATTTTCGAATTACGCCATGATTTGGTGGGATCAACTAACAACTAGTCGGATGTGTAACGGGTATGAGGCGACGTTTTATTCCCTCTTACTACCACCGAGAGTCGCACCAAAAACTTCAAAATCTTACACAAGGGACCAAAAGCGTCAAAGACTACTACAAGGAGATGGAAATTGCGATGATTCGGGCAGATGTCCAAGAGGATTCTAAAGCAACAATGGCACAATTTCTAGCTGGATTGAACTGAGACATCACGAATGTAGTCGAGCTTCAACATTATCTTGAAGTGGTGGACATGGTTCATATGGCCATCAAGGTAGAAAAGAAACTCAAGCGTAAAGGCCCAAGCCGAGTTTTTTCCACTTCTAACACATCCAAGTGGGACCAAAGTTCGAGTAAAGGTTTTCCAACTTTTCGAGGAAAGGAATCCATAGCACCTCCGAAAACCAACAAGCCTAACAGCGAAGTAAACAAAGGCAAAGCACCCGAGGTCTCTTTTAATTGTAATTGAGACGTTAAATGTTTCAAATGTCTCGGAAGGGGTCACATAGCCAGTCAGGCCCAAATCGAAGGACCATGGTGATTCGTGCTGATGGTGAAATCAAGATGGAGGATCAAGAAGAAAAGGAGTCTGAATCGGTTCTTGAAGCCGAGGAGGATTTAGAATAACCCGTGGAAGGCGAATTACTCGTTGTCAAAAGGAGTCCTAGTCTTCAAGGTATGGATAACGAGTTACAACGGGAGAACATATTTCATACCTGATGTCAAGTTGGAGGAAAAGTTTTTTGTGTTATCATCGATGGTGGCTATTGTACAAACGTAGCAAGTATGATGATGGTTGAAAAGCTTGGTTTGCCAACTACCAAGCATCCGAGCCCCTACAAACTTCAGTGGCTCAACGACGGCGGAGAACTTATAGTGACCAAGGAAGTACTCATTTCTTTCACCATTGGAAAGTACTCGGATGAAATATTATGTGATGTTGTTCTGATGCATGCAAGCCATCTACTCCTTGGTCGTCCGTGGCAGTTTGATCGGCGAGTGCTACATGATGGGTTTACCAATCGGTACACTTTCAAGCTTGAAAACTTTGAAATGTTTTTGTACTCTTTGGATGGTGATAAGCTTTGCATTAATGAATTGGTTGTCATAAAACATTTAGATCGTGTTATGCTAAAATGTTCCATTTTGCCTATTGATGATCTATCTGTTTTAATGGTTGATAAAAAGATTCTCGTGTTTGATAATTTTTATAATTCATGTGTGAGAGAGTCCAAATATTGTACAAAGCAAGGTATGATCGTGCAATTTTTTGAATCATGTGAGTCTTTTCAATTACCTGCTTATGACGATTATGTCTACCATTTGATTCATTTCTCGCATGCCAATCATGACATATGGAATCAATTTAATTTGTATGCCTGTTTTGAAATTCATTCAAATTTATATCGAACCTTTGACAAGGCATTATTTCTTTTGTATGATCATTTGATTATGCCTATCCACATGTGTCATAATTGTTTTGCTTCGATTATGCCTGGGTTACAATTTAGTTTGCATTGCTTTTTGCTAACTTATGGTAATCCTGTTCAGGTGAAACGATTACCATTCGCCCCGTTTGACCGAGGAAAGCAAGGTAAAAGGAACTATGTCCTCAAGAACCAACGGTTCGATTCAAGGATGAATCGTTTTCAAGAGGGGGTATGATGCGATCCTGGTCGCATCATGGTTCGACTCCATCCGACGCATCGAGAGTGGCCTAAACTTGAGGGGCCCAAGTGCAAGATGAAACATCTCATAGGCCTAATTGATTGTTAGGCCAATGTTTTTAAGGACTTTTAATTTAATTAAGTTTTATTTAAATTAACAAGTTTGCATATTTTAATTTTAACTTACACTTTGTGTGTTCTGCATTTAATAAAGTAATGCATTATGTAACTTCCATGTTAGTTTAGTATGCATCATAAATAATGACTTGCATTACGAAACTTCCATGTTAGTTTAAGTCTTGCATTAAATAATTCATCTATTTATTTAGTTTGCATGCATTTAAGCATTTTAGTTTAATAAATGAGTTACTGGTTTTAATTCAACTCATTTTAGTTTATTGATTTGAGTTTTATTGGACTTCATTTAATAAGATGCTTATTTAATTAATCTAGTTACTAGGATAATTTAATAAAGCATGAGTTTAAGTTTATTTAATTTTGCTTCTTTAATTAAACTAGTTGATGCATTAATTAATGTCTTTGCTTTTAGTTTATTTATTAAGTCAAGTGTTTAATGTGTTTAGGTTAAATTAGTGTTTAATAAGTGTTTAAATGTGATTAATATATTTGTTTAATGTGTTTGAATGTAGGAAACATTTCAACTGGCAACCGTTACTTTACAAGGCTGTTACAACATTAATGGAAGTGACTTTTAAGTTGATTTTGGTTACAAAAGAAGTGGCTATTACAAGGGATACTTATTACATCAAATTAAAGAGCTTTAAGGAGCATTTTAACTCCTCATAAATTTGGCAGCAGCCTCTTCACTTACCAGTAGATTTTTTTTTGCTTATTTAAAAGATGATAGCATGCATTCAAAACACCATTAGTTGCTGGTGACTTTTCGGCTAGCCAAGGACAACTCAAGAGACATTTTTAAAGCATTCAAATTCATTTAATCAGCTCATTAGGAGTCATAAAGTTGTTGTTATTTGGCTGGATGAATTCAAGAGTTTTTAGATTTTATTTTAGCCATTTAAATGCATATTAAAGCTGAATTCATTTGACTCTTCAGCTAACCACATGTAAACACTATATATACTTATTATTTGTTTGTAATTGGGGACTTTTGAACCTTAATCAAATTTTATGAACTTTGAGTTCTTGAGTGAGTTTATCTCCTCTTCTTTTTTGTACAAGTTTCGTTAGACTTATCAAGTTTGCTTGTGGCGTCTTCGACTTGTTTGAACTTATCACCAAACCCCCTTCTGGTGTGGCGTTCTTCAACCTATCTTCATCTTTCCACCTTAACAATATAGAAACCGGAGTGACACTTTTTAGTGTTGAATCGTTTCTAACCGGAGTGACACTTTTTAGTGTTGAATCGTTTCTAAGTTTAAGTTCATTTCTCCATTTCCACCAAATTATCTTAATACATATCCTTATTATTTTTATTAAACCGATTCCATCTATTATATCCTTCTTCCTTGTTTACTTCCTAGCCGAACCTATCTCCATCACTTAACCAATTTTTAAACCCTTTTTGATAAGCTTTCGCAACTTTAGCCTAATTTCACCCTTTTTCGACAATTTTTCAATTACTTCTCGTAGACAATCAGGCATCTTACATACGACTCGACTCAGCCCCCGAGGCGGATCGTATCAGTGACCATTTAGCTAGCTTCTTTTGATACTATAAATACATGTAATCAACCTATTGATGGACACTTTTTGATATTTTTTTAATGTTATGCTGCTCAATTTGTGAGGCAAACTTTTCTCTATTTTCGTTCAAAGATTCGTTGGCTACCTAGTGTTCTAGTTGTGTCATCCGTTTTTCTTAGTCGAAAACTGAACTTATCACTACTCGTAGTGTGGCGTTCAAATATACCGAGGTTTCTATCTTGCTAGATAGTGGGTCGAGGTCACCTTAACCACTCCTAAACTGAACTAAAGGGCTTATAAACAACGGGTCGATACCAAATCGGTATTGGTTCTTGATTGTACTTTTGTTTAATCCATTTTTTTCTTTCTTATCCAATTCGTACCAAAGACTAATATTCTATCTTAACACATCTTACCATTTCGAACCAAAATCCATTTCTTCTTCCACATCTTACCTTTTCAAACCATATTCTTAAACTATCGACTATTCATTGTTTCTCGAAGACGATTGGGCAATTTACATACGACTCGACTCATCTCGAGGCGGTTCGATCATAAAGTATCCTAAAATTTTCCAACAACTTTGTTAAATTCGAATGCTGTTGAAAATCTTTTTGATGCATTGATGTTTGGAAATTGTTTATAGCTTGATGTGGCTGATTTTTCTCCTTGGCCTTGTAATAATCTGTTTGTGTTGGAATGTAACAATGAACATAACGTTAACACAAATTATGTTAGTAAACAAATGATTAAAAGATGTTGGCCATGGCACACTTTGCGTATGCAAGAAGAGGAATCGAATGAGATTCTATTTTTGATTAATCATATTGAAAAGTTTTGGACGAGGAATAATGTGTTTAATTGCATGCAAACATTCATAACTAATTATCCTTTGATCCAACTTAGTTCTCATGTGATGACATAATGGAACTTTTTGGTAAACCTACATATGCTTGTTTTGCTAAATTGAGATTTTGGTTTCATGATCGATTAAATGAATTTTTCATGAATTTTCGATGCTATTTGGCTGTGACTTCTTTAAGTTTCTTCCTGCTGAATGTGGTAATTCTTTTCCAGGATTGCGTGATATCCTTTGTCCCATTTGACCGAGGAAAGCCTCGCAAGAGGAAATATTTTCAAATAGATGAACAACCCGATTTGAGGACAAATCGTCTTCAAGAGGGAGGGTATAATATGAACCTAGTCGTATCATGTTTCAACACAAACCGCCGACAACGAGAATGGCCTAAACTTGAGGGGCCCAAGTGCAAGATGAAACATCTCATAGGCCTGATTGATTGTTGGGCCAATGTTTTTTTAAGGACTTTTTAATTTAATATAGTTTTATTTAAATTAATAAGTTTGCATTTTTTTATTTTAGACTTGCACTTTGTGTGTTCTGCATTTAATAAAGTTATGCATTATGTAACTCATTTGTTCATTTAGTTTGCATTTCAAAACCATGCATTTAAGCATTTTAGTTTAATAAATTAGTTACTGGTTTTAATTCAACTTATTTTAGTTTATTTATTTGAGTTTTATTGGACTTCATTTAATAAGATGCTTATTTAATTAATCTAGTTACTAGGATAATTTAATGAAGCATGAGTTTAAGTTTATTTAATTTTTGCTTCTTTAATTAAACTAGTTGCTGCATTAATTGATGTATTTGCTTTTAGTTCAATTATTGAATTCAAGTATCTAATGTGTTTGAGTTTAATTAGTGTTTAATTGTGTTTAATAAGTTTATTTTAATGTGTTAATTGCAGGTGTCTTTTCAGCCTACAACTGTTACATTTCAAGGCTGTTACACATTCAATAAGGTAGCTTTTCAAGTGTTTTCAGTTACATAAGAGGGGGTTGTTACAAAGGAGGCTTTATACATCATTAAAAAGAGTTTAAAGGAGCATTATACTTCCTTTAAATTTTGGCAGCAACCCTTCTACTTTACTGGACAATTCATGCCTTAAAAACTTCATTAAGTTGTTGGTGTCTATTCAGCTAGCTAAAGGTGAAATCAAGAGTCATTTTTTAAGCATTCAAGGGCATTGATTCAGCTGATTAAAGTATCTTAAAGAGAGGAATTATTTGATTCAAGAATTTCAAAATTTTTTTGAGCTTTAATTCAGCTCTTTATTAGCATTTTATTATGTGACCATTCGGCTAGCTCATTCTAGCCTTATAAATATGTGTAATCAAGCCTTTTTGAGGAACTTTTGAAGCTTAATGAAATTTTCAGATTGTGAGTTATCCAAACTCTTAATTCTTCAAGGTTCAAATTGACTTACCTATCAACTAGTGGCATCAATCTGAATTTGTTTTTGAACTTATCATCCTTTCAGGCGTAGTGTTCAACTCAATACCGTTGGTTCCTATCTTGTTAGATAGTGGGTCTCGATTCTATCCAATTTCGTACGTACCATTGAAACGTATAAGATTCGGGTCCTTAATTTCTATTAGGGGTTCTTTCTTGTTTCAACCAACTATCCACTTAACCATATTTTTATCTTTGTTTTAAAATCGCTATCATTTTACTTAATCCATTCATTTTTCCCTTTTTAAACAAATCGAATGAAACTCCTACGTAGACGATCAGGCATTTCACATATGACTCGACTCAACCCCGAGGCAGATTGTATCACTGCCTTTACCTATAATGATTTTTTCCTTTGCTTAAACCCCTTGAAGCCGACCTACAAGTTGCTAATAAGTCTAAGGCAACCTTGTAGAATTTTGAGAGGTGGATTTGAGTGGTAAAAGGCACGAGTGTATTCATTAAAAAAAAGCCATATTCGAGTGAAACACGAGTGTCAGTGAATTTTCTTTGTGAATGAACTTGTGAGTTTTGTGGTGAGGCAACCAATTTCTGTTTTCGTTTAACCGTTTTCCTTTTTAGAAATAAACATGTCTCAAGATGAGTTCTCAGTTGATGACTTTCATTATTTGGTGAACGAGATGGGTCGAACGTTAAAGGAAAAGAGAAGTCCAATACAAAGATAGTTGGACCAAATAGAAGAACGAGCTAGACGAAAGCAAATTTTGCCAAGTCGAGACACGGAGTCAAGATCATCACGACGATACACGTCCAAAGACTATTTGCGAAGAGACTTGATACAGCCACAATCCGGGTCACACCAATTTCTAACAAAAAGCCATTGGAATTGCCGCAAGGTCCCATCACCTAAGCACGAGCAATACGTTTCAAGGAGGCTATTCGGCCTTGGTTGAGCAAATGTGGAGCAAGTTATTGGCTGGAAAAAACGAGGAGAATTGGGTTAACTCAATAAGCCCAATGCGCATGCTTTTGCAAGCTGAAATAAGCTCACATTTAGCTCATTTAGCTAGTGTTTAGCTTGATTTTGTTCATGCATTTTTAGCTTTAAATAAAGTTGTGATGCGAACCTGGTCGCATCATGGTTTGACTCCATCTGACGCCATTGAGAGTGACCTAAACTTGAGGGGCCCAAGTGCAAGATGAAACATCTCATAGGCCTGATTGATTGTTGGGCCAATGATTTTAAGGGCTTTTAATTTAATTAAGTTTTATTTAAATTAATAAGTTTGCATATTTTAATTTTAACTTGCACTTTGTGTGTTTTGCATTAAATAAAGTAATGCATTATGTAACTTTCATGTTAGTTTAGTATGCATCATAAATAATGACTTGCATTATGAAACTTCCATGTTAGTTTAAGTCTGCATTATTAAATTAAGTTTTGCATTAAGTAACTCATTTGTTCATTTAGTTTGCATTTCAAACGATGCATTTAAGCATATTAGTTTAATAAATGAGTTGCTGGACATTAAGCCGCTCACACCAAATCGCAGGCAAGTTGCCATTTATAATATTTTTATTGTGGCCAAGCCACCGAAATCATAATGAAACATAATAATAAACATTTTTGTGGCAATGCCACCAGGCTACACTTCTCTTCAACATTTTTTTCCCAACCCATGCAAAATATGTAAATGCAACATACATAATAAAGCATAATATCCACATATATAACAGCAATCATTAATCCAGTAATTTATTACGGTAAATCAACCAATTATAGAACTTTGTAATTCGGCCCACTAAGGCATTCTAGCAAATCGGCCCATAGGGGCATTTTGGTAAATCGACCTATAGGGGCATTTTGGTAAATCAGCCCATAGGGGCATTTTCGTAAGTTAACACTTTTAAAGGTAATTAAGCAATCCGGCCCGTTAAGGCATTTTGACAAAAACAACCCATTGAGGGTATTTTTGTAATTCGGGCCCATAAGGGCCTTTTTGTAAATTTTACAAATTAACCCCGATTTTGACAAATCTTAGTATTTACGATATTTAGGCAAAATACTTGATTCATACTATTTTACCGATATTAAGTTTTTAGGCAACATCAATCGATATTTCTAATATGATGCTAAATCACAGCTTTACGGGATTTCAGTGTGAGATTACACACCTAATTACGGTAAGGATTAATCCTTCTTGATCGTCGGCACCTAAAACACCATTACACTCAATTAACCAACAAACGAGGTTTTTCTTAATCCAAATATTTAAATCTAACGATCTAATAAAGTTCTTACCCTTAGAATCGTGTACGACCATGATTTGTCTATTCTCATCGGATGATGGTCCACAACCCGGTGGGAAATCTCGAATCGCCGATACCGCTCTACGCTTGAACTTAGGAGTAGGAATCGCAAATCCACTCCTTTTGAGTTCTCCAATCGCTTTTCCTTTCGAATCGGTACCACTTGCCTCCATTGGAAAAAGTGTTAATCAAAAACGAATTACGATGATATAAATCGATTTTCTAAGGAAAAAGGTTCGGCTTACCACTATTTCCGTAGAATCCACAAGTGAATAAAAACGATCAATATGGTCCCTAGAATAAGTGTTTATACATAATCATCAATCCATTTTAGTGGAATAACCAAATATTGAGATATATCGAGATGAACTTAAAGAAATCCCTTACCTTGACGATAATAGATCCACTTCTATCAATTGGGCGCAAGGCTAGAAATGATTCGGCTAAGATGTGGTATTCGGCCACCCACTAGAACACTACGAAAAAGAGTTGATCGCATTTTGAGAGAGTAGAAGAAATGATGTTTTCGGTTAAGAAAACCATCCCATACAAGGGCACATATTCGGCATGAAGAAAGGAAATTGAAAAGAAGAGTATTACTTACCGATTCGGTCAAGAAGATAGTGTCAATACGAACGAGAAAGAAATAATGAAGAATGTATGAAGGTTTCAAAAGTTTGGCTATGGAGGGAAAATAAGCAAGAACATTCGGCTTCAAGCAATATTGATTTAAGAGAAAAGGAGAATGGTTGAGAAAATGGTGAAGAAGAAATGAGGTGATGGTCAAAAGAGTATTAGAGAGGTTCGGCTATCAAAGGGGAAAAGGAGCAAAAATGCATTGAGGGTTTCGGCCAAAACAAGAGAAAATGAGAGGAACAATTGGCTTTAGAATTTCGGCAAGGGAAGAATTGGAAGAGAAAACATCAAAATGCTAAGAGAAGAAAAATAAGCCTTACAAGCACCAAAAATTTGCCAAATGCCCAAAGAAAATTCGGCTATCCCTTTCCCCCTGCAAACCATGTATCACTTTTGCCAAAAGGATGCATGTTGACCAAAATAATCTTTCCAAAACATCCTCCACAAAATAGGCCAACATGTTCCCTTCTCTTGCCTTTTCTTTTGATTCTTTCCTTCCTTTTCCCTTATCTTCCTCCTTACCATATTCCTTAGCCTCCTTTCTATAAATAAAAAGTCTTCCTTGCCTTAATTAAGACCATGGCCGACACTTAGAATAGGGATACAAAAATAAATCCAAAATTTGTAAAAGATAGGATTTGAACCCCTTCCCTCCATGTTCTCCACTTGACGCCATAACCTCCTTGCCATATGCTCATTTATGCTAGTAAAATACGCACTTATTTCTTTAAGTCATGGTGCCACTTACCTATCTCTCCTTAAAGTGCTTAAACATAAAAATTTTGCCAAGGCCCAATTCAACCCCGAGCCTTCTTACCCCTAAACATACACAATTAACATTTTTAACTAGCCTATCGCATGATATTCTTCAAAACATAAAATTCTAAAATTTCAGGATGTTACACTACATGCATTCAATTTTCCATCAAAGAAGCTGGTGTCTTATCGGGTGGTCATGGAGACTTCAAAAGACTTTAAAAGCAACTTAATTGAAGAAGTAAATCACATTAGAGTTACTTGGGTTAGAATTTCAAAAGTTGTGACATTTCATTTGAGCTCATTATTAGCTTCATTAAAAGTGACCATTCAGCTAGCTTCTTTTGACACTATAAATACATGTAATCAGCCTATTAATAGGGACTTTCGAATTTTGACTTTTGACATTATATTGAATGAAATTATATCTTTTTGTGAGATTTGATTCTCTCAAATTTTGTTTGAAGACTCGTTGGCTTATCTAGTCTCTAGTGGCGTCAACCCGTTTTCTTCTATCCGAACTTATCACTATTATATAGTGTGGCGTTCACCTTTATACCAAGGTTCCTACTTTTCTAAGTAGCGGGTCGAGGTTTAACTACTTCCCTCATCCACCTTGAAGTTTATAAGTATTTGGGTCATTACTCTTTAGTAGTGGTTCTTACTTGCTTTGAGTTTGTTCCCTTCCATTCCATCACTATCCTTTATTTTTGTTGCTAGCCAAATTTGCCATTTCTTCCTTGAACCTAACCTTCCATCTTCTAAATCATTTCCATCATTTCTCAACCTCCAATTCCTAACTTAAATCCATTTCTAAAAGTAACCCTATTCAAAGCTTCCGCAAACTTAACCATATTTATTATTTTTTTTTGAAGACTCAATCTCTCCTAGTAGACGATCGGGCATCTCACATACGACTTGACTCACCCTGAGGCGGATCGTATCAATGCCTGTATGTTAGGCCATGTGGGTAGGAAATCCTGCTGATACGATCTGCCTCGGGACTGAGTCGAGCCGTATGTAAGATGCCCAATCGTCTACGAGGAGTAATTGAAAAATTATCGAAAAAGGGTGAAATTAGGCTAAAGTTGCGAAAGCTTATCAAAAAGGGTTTAAAAATTGGTTAAGTGATGGAGATAGGTTCGGCTAGGAAGTAAATATGGAAGAAGGATATAATAGATGGAACGGTTTAATAAAAATAATAAGGATATGTATTAAGATAATTTGGTGGAAATGGAGAAATGAACTTAAACTTAGAAACGATTCAACACTAAAAAGTGTCACCCCGGTTTCTATATGTTAAGGTGAAAAGATGAAGATAGGTTGAAGAATGCCACACCAAAAGGGGTTTGGTGATAAGTTCAAACAAGTCGAATACGCCACAAGCAAACTTGATAAGTCTAACAAAACTTGTACGAAAAAGGAGAGGAGATAAACTCACTCAAGAACTCAAAGTTCATAAAATTTGATTAAGGTTCAAAAGTCCCCTTTTACAAACTAATAACAAGTGTATATAGTATTTACATGTGGTTAGCTGGAGAGTCAAATGAATTCAGTTTTAATATGCATATAAATGGCTGAAATAAAATCTAAAAACTCTTCAATTCCTCCAGCCAAATAACAGCATATTTATGACTCCTAATGAGCTAATTAAATGAATTTGAATGCTTTAAAAATGTCTCTTGAGTTGTTCTTGGCTAACCGAAAAGTCACCAGCAACTAATGGTGTTTTGAATGCATATTATCATCTTTTAAATGAGCCAAAAAACTACTAGTAAGTGAAGAGGCTGCTGCCAAATTTATGAGGAGTTAAAATGCTCCTTAAAGCTCCTTAATTGGATGTATTAAGTATCCCTTGTAACAACCACTTCTTTTGTAACCAAAATCAACTTAAAAGTCACTTCCATTAATGTTGTAACAACCTTGTAAAGTAACGGTTGCCAGCTGAAAAGTTTCCTATATTGAAACACATTAAAAAAACATATTAATCACATTTAAACACTTATTAAACACTAATTTAACCTAAACACATTAAACACTTGACTTAATAAATGAACTAAAAGCAAAGACATTAATTAATGCAGCAACTAGTTTGATTAAAGAAGCAAAATTAAATAAACTTAAACTCATGCTTCATTAAATTATCCTAGTAACTAGATTAATTAAATAAGCATCTTATTAAATGAAGTCCAATAAAACTCAAATAAATAAACAAAATGAGTTGAATTAAAACCAGTAACTCATTTATTAAACTAAAATGCTTAAATGCATGCAAACTAAATAAACAGATGAATTATTTAATGCAAGACTTAAACTAACATGAAGGTTTCATAATGCAAGTCATTATTTATGATTCATACTAAACCAACATGGAAGTTACATAATGCATTACTTTATTAAATGCAGAACACACAAAGTGCAAGTTAAAATTAAAATATGCAAACTTATTAATTTAAATAAAACTTAATTAAATTAAAAGTCCTTAAAAAAATTGGCCAACAATCAATCAGGCCTATGAGATGTTTCATCTTGCACTTGGGCCCCTCAAGTTTAGGCCACTCTCGATGGCATCGAATGGAGTCAAACCATGATGCGACCAGGATCGTGTCATACCCCCTCTTGACAGCGATTCGTCCTCGAATCGAGCCGTTGGTTCTTGAGGACATAGTTCCTTATACCTTGCTTTCCTCGGTCGAACTGGGCAAATGGTAATCGTTTCACCTGAACATGATTAACGTAAGTTAACAAAAAGCGATGCAAACTAAATTGTAACCCAGGCATAATCGAAGCAAAACAATTATGATGCATGTGGATAGGCATAATCAAATGACCATACAAAAGAAATAATGCCTTGTCAAAGGTTCGATACAAATTCGAATGAATTTCAAAACAGGCATACAAATTAAATTGATTCCATATGTCATGATTGGCATATGAGAAATGAATCAAATGGTAGACATAATCGTCATAAGCAGGTAATTGAAAAGACTCACATGATTCAAAAAATTGCACGATCATACCTTGCTTTGTACGATATTTGGACTCTCTCACACATGAATTATAAAAATTATCAAACACAGGAATCTTTTTATCAACCATTACAGGCAAAATGGAACATTTTAGCATATCACGATCTAAATGTTTTATGACAACCAATTCATCAATGCAAAGCTTATCACCATCCAAAGAGTACGAAAACATTTCTAAGTTTTCAAGCTTCATACCTTTAGGCGCAGAAAGATAAAGGTTGATTTTACCTTGCTTCATTAAAACAAACTTTCTCTCCTTGGGATTGTAGTGTAGTCGAGGCTTTGCATTTGAATCCACCTTTTTCGAACGAAATGCGGACTTCATATACAACCATAGAACTTGTTTAAGGAATGAATTAAAATTGAAAGCAAAGTTATCAAATTCTATTACCTTATTCATGAACCAAGGTTCAAGCAGATAGAGATTATTTGTACAAACTCGTTGAAACTTGATTTTCTCACAAATCAAACCAAAACAAATTCTCGGTTTAAAAACTTGATTTTGATTGTTTATGCCAAAATGTAGCAAAAGTTTCGTCAAATTAAACATGTTAATCCAAAAAGGTTTTTGCACACACAAACACATACAATCAAAACTCTTTGCGGTCTTCAAAACTGAATTGCACAAACTCAAAATTTTCAAGGGGTAGAATTTGAGACACGAAGTTATCACAGTCAAAAAGTTTAATCATTTCTCGTGAAAACTTGTTTTCTTGCAAAATCAAATGGGTTTGTCGATCAAAACAAAAGATATCAACCACATTCAAAGAGCAAAAATTGATCGGAGGAGAATAAGGAAAGCTTTTAAAAACTAAGTCTCCAGAAATTTCATTGACAAATTTCAAATCAAATTGCCGTGACTCATTTAGAATTTCCTTACCTCGCTTAACTTTGGGCTCTTGAGGTTTATTTTCAACTTTACCTTTTTTGATCAAACAAAAATGTCGCTCGTCGGCAAGGTATTGTAGTTGAAAATCATCTTTTGGTCTTTCGGAAATCTGAAGAGAATAAACAGAACAAGAACAAAGTTCGATCAACACTCTCTTTTTCTTGCTCATCTTGTTCTTTTGTTTCTTTTTCAATTTTCTCTTTCCTCACTTCTCTTTTTCTTTTCTCGATTTCTTTTTCAACTTCTTTCTCTTTTTCAATTTCTTTTTCTTTTTCAATTTTCTTTTCTTTTTCTCCTTTTTTCTTTTTCACTTTCTTTTTCTTTTCTTTCGTGTTCTTTTTCGATTTGATTACAATACAAAGATGATAACAAAAGAATCAAAAAGATAAGTATTTGGCTCGAAGAAAGAGAGAGTATTCTCGTAGGCTTCTCGACCATTTCTTTAGGAAAGATCCTTCGTGTGTGACATCTTTGAAGCATATGACGACTGACTCATATTTTCTCGTTCGTTGTCTCGAAGAATCTCAAACTCAAAACTTTCTTCTCGTTGTTTTGGAGGCCTTGTTGAGTAGGAGTCTCGATAATGATCTCTTCTTGAATAGTCATTGAAAATGGGTCTTCGAGATGGACGCGACTCCGTTTCTCGACGTGGTGTGTTTTGCTTCAGTCGAGCCTTTTCCTCCACTTGATCCAAACGCTTTTGTATTGGACTTAGCTTTCTTTCGAGCATTCAGTCCATTTTTTTCACCAAGTATTGGAAGTCATCGGCTGAGAATTCATCTTGAAACATGTTTATTTATTGAAAAGAAAAGAAATGTTAAGAGAACAAAACAGAAGATGAAATATCTCACCACAAAATTCTTACAAGTCACTCATAAAGAAAAATCACTCGCACTCGTGCTTCACTCGAACATGGCTTTTTTTTCTAATGTAAGCACTCGTGCCTTTTACCACTCGTCTCTCCCTCACAAATTTGTATTTCGTTTCGAATAGACTTAACGCGGCTTGAGGGTCGGCTACAAAATTGGGTAACAAGGGATAATGTTTGGGTATCGGGTAGGTTGAAAACAAAGAAAATAAAAATTGATTTAAGCGTGGCGTTTGGGGTAGGCGAGAAATGATGGTCGAATGATTTTGATAATTGGAAAATAGAATAGAATGGATGAGAACAATAACTTGCAAAATTCACACTTCTTTTTTTTTAACTGCAATTCTATTCCTTTTTCTTTTTGAATTTTCGTATTTTTTTTCACTTCAAATGCACGAAACTAAGTACAATAGAACACTTTGAAAGCAATTTAATTTTTTCGAATTTTTTTCTAATTTTTTTCAAATTTACATACCTACTTTAGATTTACAATGATCGTCGAAGCTCTTCATTTTTTAGCTCTGATACCAAATGATATGATCTGCCTCGAGTTGAGTCGAGTCGTATGTAAGATGTTCAATCGTCTATGAGGAGTAATTGAAAAATTATCGGAAAAGGGTGAAATTAGGCTAAAGTTGCGGAAGCTTAACAAAAAGGTTTTAAAAATTGGTTAAGTGATGGAGATATGTTCGACTAGAAAGTAAACATGGAAGAAGGATATAATAGATGGAATCAGTTTAATAAAAATAATAAGGATACGTATTAAGATAATTTGGTGGAAATGGAGAAATGAACTTAAACTTAGAAACGATTCGACACTAAAAAGTGTCACCCCGATTTCTATATCGTTAAGGTGGAAAGATGAAGATAGGTTGAAGAACGCCACACCAAAAGGGGTTTTGGTGATTAGTTCAAACAAGTCGAAGACGCCACAAGAAAACTTGATAAGTCTAATGAAACTGGTACGAAAAAGGAGAGGAGATAAACTCACTCAAGAACTCAAAGTTCATAAAATTTGATTAAGGTTCAAAAGTCCCCTTTTACAAACTAATAGCAAGTATATATAGTGTTTACATGTGGTTAGCTGAAGAGTCAAATGAATTTAGTTTTAATATGCATATAAATGGCTGAAATAAAATCTAAAAACTCTTGAATTCCTCCAGCCAAATAACAGCAACTTTATGACTCCTAATGAGCTAATTAAATGAATTTGAATGCTTTAAAAATGTCCCTTGAGTTGTCCTTGGCTAGCTGAAAAGTCACCAGCAACTAATGGTGTTTTGAATGCATGTTATGATACAGTCCGCCTCAGGAAGAGTCGAAATGTATGCGAGTTGCCCAATTGTCTACGAGGAGTAATTTAAGCCTTCGGGAATTAATGAAAAAAATATGGAAAGTAACTAAGTTTGCAGAAGCTTTTAATGTATTTATTTAGAAGATGGTTTAAATTAAAAATGGAGGTGTTTAAGTGTGGGAATGATTTCGATAAGGAAAAGGATAGGTTCAGTTTTAGAAAAAAGATGGATAAAGGATAGGTGATATTGTGTTAATTTGGTGGAAATGGAGAATAGGACTTAAACAAGAAACGATTCAACACTCGAAGGTGTCACCCCGATTTCTATAGCGTTTAAGGTGGAAATGGGAATCGAAGATGGACCAAAGACCCGTTACTTAATAAAGTAGGAACCAATGGTATATGGGAATGGAAGAGAAATGTTTGACGCCACAAGCAAGCTTGATAAGTCAAAGACGAAACTCGTACGAAATTGAAGAGGAGATAAACTCACTCAATGAATAAAAGTCCATATAATATAATCAAAGTCTAAAAAGGTCTTACCTAACTAATGAAAAATTACAAATATTTATAGGCCTTCAATGGCTAGTCGAATAGTCATCCAAATAGCTTAAAGGCTAAGTAAAAATTAAACTAGAAAATTCTAGAATTTTGGAAAAGGTTTCCTTGTAGTTTCCCATGCATTGAGGACGTCAAAGGCCACTTCTAGAAGGATTAATTGAGCTGAAAAATGTGGAATAAAATCATTAAGTGGATATGGGCAGATTCGGTTGAATGGGAGTCAAGTGGACAGCTTCTAGATGGAGCAATTAACTTGGTAGATGAATGCTTGAAGGAGATCAATGGACAAGCCCAAATTCAGCCTCTTGGAACGTCAAGAGCCATGTTTCATGAAGAAGAAATTCATCCAAGTCCATGTGCAGCCCTTGGGAACATCATTAACCATGTTTCTAGAAGAGGGAATGAATTTTGGGTCACTTGAGAATGCATGCAGCAGCTAGGTACATCCCATGCAATAATTGACCTCTTAATTAGCTTTCTTTTGGCTGAAAAATGTCCAGCAATATTGATGAAGATGAATAACTCCTTTGGATGTGTAAATTCAGCCGTTTGGGACATTTTAAAGACATCTTAATGAAGAAGAAAGTGGCCAAACGAATTTGGACAGCAAAGGAGCTGAAAAGGCTTGTCTAGGTTTGGCCAACATTGGGGATGAGCTGCACTTTTTGTTTGAAGAATTTCCAGCATTTAAACATGTCTTTGAATGGCTTGCAAGTGTTTAATTCAGCCATTAAAACTCCCTTGGACGTTCATGACTCCAACCATGCATGTATTTCTTCATTCGTTGTAACTGGCTATTCATGCATCATGCATTTAACTCCTCCATGCATGTGTCTTCATGGAATTATTTTTCCAACCGAATAGGCACCTTGATAATCCAAAAATCAGCAACATTTAACCATGCTTCCAACCGTCCATGCACCCACCAAATACATGGATGTATTCGGCCAAGTACAGTGCACCTAGGTGCATGTATCTCTTAATTGCTTCATGCACATTTTGCTGTACCTACAAAAGGGTATGAATGCATATTAAATCAAGCCAAATGAATTGAATAACAATTATTCACATCCTAGACACATCAATAGACACTTTGGACACATTAAACACACACTTAGCACACATACTAAATTCGGCAGCCCCCTATTTATGTAACATCCTAGAATTTTTCTTTTTAGTCACTTTCCTCCAATGCTTGCCATTCAAATTCAATAATGGCCACCTTACCCATTATATCAATACTCCATGATTATCCATGCCATTCCACCATCTCTTGTTCATTTTAAGTGCCACCATTACCTTATTATGTCAATACTTCATCAAGCATTAGGAAATAAAAAAAATTAACATGGGACTCCTTTAGATGGCAACCACTCACGTTGCTAATGAAGGAGTTGGTTGTTGAACAATTTTTTTTATTAGCAAGATGGGGGACAACCAAAAATGGATGAAGGGGAAAGTAAAGGGAACAAGTGGAATTTTAATGGAAGATGTTATGGAAGGTATGGGTGGCAAATTGTTGGCCATTTTAGCTATGTATGTGGACGATTTTTGGGGCTTAAGGGGCATAGCTGAATTTTGTTAGTGTTTTGGTAAAGTTTTAGTGCTAATTCCATTAGCATCAAGTGCGCATATTCTCTTATTTCTTTCTTCTTATTGCCGAATGTAGATCAACAATTTGAGACCAAAATTGTTCTTTCATCTTTCTAGAAAAAAAAAACCAAGCTAGTGAATCATTCTTCTTCTTCCTTCTTTTCTTTTTCACAAAAACCCTTCAAGTTTCTTTTCTATTCTAATCCTTTCACCATAGCCGAATATTGTGCCCATTATTCCTCCATAACCGAACTTTCATCCCTTCTCTATTTCTTCTTCTCATTCGTATTAACACTCAATATATTCTACCTTCGGACATAGTGGTCAACGATGAGTGGTTCGTTAGGAAATCGAAATCAGGTGTGTAATCCCGTACCTTTCCGAATATATGTTTAAAATGGTATGTAATCTCACACCTCTTTTAATGTTTGCATAAAATGTTCTGTGATTCGTTCGAAAGACCAAAAAGCCAGAAACCGGCATCTGTGACCACTCGACGTACGCATGTTCGAAGTGGTAATCGTATTTTGCAATGAAACAGTTTTGGTTAGCAACAGTGATGTGGATTTGAAAAATCACCAAATATTGTGGAAATTTAATTAGAAAGTGAAGGAGATATGGATTGAAAGATAATTGAGTCTATTTTCTTATAAAAGTAATAGAGAAAGTAAAGGATTATTATATTTTAAGATTTTTAGATTTTTGTGAGACTGGTTCAGAGTGATTTTGAGATCCCTTGTTCTGAATTGAAAAAATCATTAAAAATTGATAAACACTAATTTTGGCACATAATTTATACGGTTAGATTCCTTAATGAGTCTATTTTTATAAGAAACAAACTAGAATATCATTTGAATTCTGTACAAAACGATAATTAAATTTTAGTAAAGAATGGTCGAAATTTCTAGACAGCAGAAAAGGGGAGACTTTGAGGAATAAACTGTACTAAATGGATAGGCCAAAAATTTTGGAAAAATTATAGTAGAAAGATATACGATTCTAGTTTCAAGGAAAATTTACAGATTTAGATTTTGAGTTTCCCAACTCGAGTTATAGTCAGTTTAGTCAATACAACGCAGATGGACAGTTTCAATTTTTATGCCTCAAATTAGTAATTAAGCCTAGGTTACGAAAATTTCCATCATACCCTTAGAGGGTAAATTACCGAATTACCCTTAGTGGGTACGATTACCGAATTATGAAATGCCCTTACGGGCCGAGTTATGAAAATTCCCCTAATGAGCCGAATTACGAAATGTCCCTATGGACCGAATTACGAAAATACCCTTTATGGGCCAAACTGAAATATGTTGCTATATGGGCCCAAATGTGATATTTACTATATGGGCCAAATGTGATATTTACTATATGAACTAAATGTGATATGAGATAAATGAGCCATGCGAATTATTTGATAAATTGGCCAAAGTGTGAAAATTTGAAAAGGGCCTCATGTGATTAATAGGCCAAAATTGCTAGATCGTTAAATGGGCTAAAATGCTATTTTAACTAATGGGCCAAATTGATAACTTGTAATATGGGCTTTTGTTGAAATTTACCATATGAATATATTGTTATGCATTATATATATACATGACTGCATGGGTTGGATAATTGACGAAGAGAAGAAAGGCCTGTTGCCAAAATCTAGTTCGGTGACTCAGTCACAATCTAGTTCGATGGCTCTGCCATAAATATTTTATTCGGCTTAATGCCTGCGATTGGTGTGTTGTCCGGGTGGGTTGACTTGATCCCCACAGGTGTGCTGGTTGGTACGGGTGGTGTGTAGCGGATGGAAACTAGGTTTGGTTTGGGAATTTCATATCACATGCATATTATATACATGTTATTATGTTAATTGTAAATGGGCTTAGACCCAAAATATTGCTATGTGTGTTCCGACCCAGTGGATGATGGTAAGGGGATTATACACTGAGTTCTTGTAACTCACCCCCCTTTCTCTTAACCCTTGTAGGTAATGCTCCGTAGTGAGGACTTGGGCCCATGGATGACTCGGTGGAGGCTATACTTTCGAAATGGTGTTATCAAATTTTAAATTTCTATTTCCGTTTATTATTTTGCTATTTTTGTTTAAATTGTAATAAGGCCTCTAGAGTATTTTATTATTTGCTTCATGGTTGGTTTACTTATTATTTTGCTTAAATTGTTTTAAACGTGAATTTTCTAAATACTTAAATAAAGGTTTTCCAAAATCGATTGACAAATGGATTTCATAATAAACTTTATAAATATTTTAACACGGAAGTTATCTCTCGAATTATCAAACGATATTTTCAAAAGTCACGGATTTAAAGTTCAATTCCTTGATTTGTGATTCATCAATCTTTCAAAAATACTTGTATTTTATCAACGTTTCCGCAATGTTTCAAGATGCTTTTGCAACTCTTTATCAAACGTCACATTTTCGCAAATTGTTATTCCAAATATGCTTTTGCAACCGAAAAGGTTTATTAAAGATAATTATGTTTTCACATAAACACAATTGCTTAAGTGTTTTGGGTTTTAACAAAGAGGCTATAATTCTCAAACAAGTTTTTAACAATTGCAAAGATGGTTTTTTGAAAAACACCTCCATGTGGCACACCAGATTCGGGCCTAACTTCTAGGCTGGGTTTGGGGTGTTACATCTTATGGTATCAGAGCCCAGTTCAAAACTCGGTTGTGGTTTGGGTTCAAAAACAGTTATGGTACAAAACTATTTCGAATTATAGAACTTATGTTTTTTTAAAAAAAGGGTAGTATGGCACCACGAGTATCCGACACCAAGTCAAGTAAGTGTATGTGAATTGAATAATTCTTATTATTGTGAAATGACTATAGGAACACTCTAGAACTTTTAGTTTTAGGTGTTGAAACTATAGAGATTGAGACTATAGGACGCGTTTACGAAAACAACTCTATCTCTTATATCTCATAAAATATCGTTAATAAATACTGAAAAAGTATACTGATTCATAAAACTTGTAATCAGATTAAAACGAAATACCCAATATGAGCACTAGAGGATGTGGACGTGGACGTGGTAGACATGGCCATGGTAGAGGCTGAGGTGCTAGGGTTGCGTCTGAAGCGTCGGGTCTTATGCCGAAAATGGATGCACCTGTGTCACCTGGGAGTGAGACTGGATCTCATGATCATACGAGAGAGGATAATGCTTTGACTCAAGCAATGTTGCGATTCTTAGAAAGGGTCATTGGGGTTAGAACTGGTCCAGCAATTCGTGGATCAATCTCAGAACGACTTAAATCAAGTGGTGCCAAGGTTTTTAGAGGTGTCTCGGGTGTAGCTCCGAATGTTGCAAAATATTGGCTCGAGGCTGTAGAGCGGATTATGGATGATATGGCATGCACTGTCGAGCAGAAATTGAGAGGGGCTGTGTCCTTGGTAAGGGACAGGGTGTATCAATGGTGGCTTACGGTTCGAGAAGGCACCGAGGCTACATTGATTACTTAGGATTTCTTCAAAGCTGATTTCCAAGGGAAGTACGTCGGGACAAGTTATGTAGATGCCCGGAGGAAGGAATTCTTGAATTTGGTTTAAGGAAATAAGGCGGTGGCAGCCTACGAGGCGGAATTTCTTCGCTTAAGCCGTTATGCTCGCACTATAGTATCGACCGATCATGAGCGTTGTGTACGCTTTGAAGATGGGCTGAATGATGAGTTGTGGGTACTGATAGCCCCACAACAAGTACAGAATTTTGCCTCGCTTGTGGAGAAAGCCAAGATAGCCGAAGAGGCTAAAAACTCAGAACGCCAGAACCGGGAAAGAGTTAGAGGCAAGAGGGATATTAAGTACACGGGCTCTGCTAAAAGGTTCCAGAAGAGGCCCCAAAATGATGAGCCAGCTCAAGCTAGAGCACCTGTGACTACTAATCAGAGTCGAGACTGTGCTGACTGTGGGAAGCGACACCCCGGGGAATGCTGGAGGAAAATCGGTGCCTGTTATAAATGTGGTTCCAAGGATCACCAGTATAAGAATTGCCCTCGACAGACTGATACAACTCCAGAAGCTCATAACCCTGATGCTCAGCCAGCTAGAGGCACGCAACAGCCACCGAGAGGCCGTGGGCCAGGTCGAGGTGGTAATGGCGATGGTCGTGGTCAAGGTGCACCTGGTAGAGGTAATGGCTTCAGAGGTAACGCAGAGGCAAGATAGCCATGGTTAGTCTATGCGGTCAGGCGTCGGGAGGATGGCGATGCACCTGATGTGATAATTGGTACGTTCTTCATCTTTGATGTACCTGTTACTGCTTTGATAGATATCGAATCTACCCATTCATATGTTGCTAGTGCTATATCTGGAAACCTGAATATTAGATCTGAGATTTCTGATAGAGAGATGACCGTAATTAGTCCTTTAGGGCAGTCAGTGATAGTAAATAAATTGTTTAGAGATGTACCTTTAGAAGTTCAAGGAGAAACATTTTTGGCGGACTTGATGGGACTGCCTTTCGGTGAGTTCGACCTTATTTTGGGCATATACTGGTTGGTGAAATACCATGCAAATTTGGATTGTGGTGCAAAGCAGATGACGCTAAGAACTCCAGAAGATAAGGAAGTGGTGATGATAGGTGAAAGGAGGAACTATCTATCGAATGTGGTGTTTGCCTTAAAGGCAGAAAAGTTGGTACGAAAAGGGTGTGGAGCATTCCTAGCCTTCATTAGCGCGTTGGATGTCAAGGAAGTGTCAGTAGAAGGAGATAAAATGGTAAAGGAGTTTTCAGACGTCCTTCCCGAAGATTTTCCTGGATTGCCTCCGGACTGGGAGGTAGAGTTTGGCATTGAGCTATTACCAGGAACGACTCCGGTGTCCATTGCTCCTTATAGAATGGCGCCGATGGAGTTAGCGAAGCTTAAGGCTCAAATTCAAGAATTGTTGGATCGGGGATTCATTCGACCGAGTGTGTCTCTGTGGGGAGCACCGGTCTTGTTCGTCAAGAAGAAGGATGGGTCGATGCGTATGTGCATTGATTATAGGCAGTTAAATAAATTGACGATCAAGAACAGGTATCCATTGCCGAGAATAGATGACCTGTTTGATCAGTTGAGAGGAGCTTCAGTTTTTTCCAAGATAGATTTGAGATCGGTTTATCATCAACTCAAGGTTAAGGAGGTGGATATTCATAAGACGGCTTTTCGAACTCGTTATGGACATTATGAGTTTTTTGTGATGCCGTTTGGATTGGCCAATGCACCAGCTGCATTTATGGACATGATGAACCGAGTCTTTCAACCCTACATAGACCGGTTCATGGTGGTGTTCATAGATGATATTTTAGTATACTCGAGGAATGAAGAAGAGCATGACTCACATCTGCGCATAGTATTACAAATATTGCGAGAAAAGCAACTTTATGCCAAATTCAGTAAATGCGAATTTTGGTTGAAGGAAGTGACTTTCTTGGGGCATGTGGTGTCAGCCGAAGGAATAAGAGTTGATCCTCGAAAGGTAGAGGCTATGTTGGATTGGAAACCACCAAAGTCAGTGGCTGAGATTCGGAGTTTCTTGGGATTGGCTGGTTACTATAGACGCTTTGTTGAGGGGTTTTCGTTGATTGCTGCACCCCTAACTAAGTTGTTACGAAAGGGAGTACCGTATGTGTGGGCCGATAAACAACAAGAAAGTTTCAAGAAACTGAAGAAGATTTTGACGGAAGCGCCAGTACTGATTCAACCTGAGGCTGGAAAAGAGTTTACCGTTTACTGTGATGCGTCACATACAGGTTTAGGATGTGTGTTGATGCAAAGTGGGAAAGTGGTGGCGTATGCTTCTCGTCAGTTGAGGCCGCATGAAGTCAACTATCCTACTCATGACTTGGAGTTGGCTGCGGTGGTGTTTGCTCTAAAGATTTGGAGGCACTATCTCTACGGTGAGAAGTCGATCATTTATACAGACCATAAGAGTCTTAAGTACCTCCTTACCCAAAAGGAGTTGAACTTGAGATAACGGAGATGGGTGGAGTTGCTAAAGGATTATGACTTCTCAATTGAATATCACCCCAGAAAGGCTAACGTGGTGGTAGACGCGTTGAGTCGTAAGGTGATATCGGAGTTGAGAGCAATGTTTGCTCATCTTAGTTTGTAGAAGATGGCAGTTTGCTAGCGGAACTTCAGGTGAAGCCTTTGTGGTTAGATCAGATTAAGGAAAAACAATTATCAGATGAAAAGTTGAGTTCCCTATTTCAGCAAGTGGAAAGCGGTGAGAAAGGGGATTTTGGAATGAATAATGATGGAGTATTGTGTTTTCGCAGAAGAATTTGTATGCCCAAAGATTTAGAATTGAGGCAAATGATTTTGCGAGGGCGCATAGTAGCCCATATGCTATGCACCCCGGGGGAAATAAAATGTATCGAGACTTCCGAGAGCAGTATTGGTGGCCAGGGTTGAAACGGGAGGTTACTGATTTTGTGAGTAGGTTCTTAACATGTCAACAAGTGAAGGCGGAACATCAATTGCCATCGGGATTGTTACAACTGGTGAAGATTCCATTATGGAAATGGGAAAGAATAACGATGGATTTTGTTAGTGGGTTACCTTTAACGCCTACTAAGAAAGATTCTGTTTGGGTAATAGTGGATCAGTTGACGAAGACTGCCCATTTTCTACCTGTTCGTATGGATTACTCATTGCAGAAGTTGGCCAAGTTATACGTAGCTGAGATCGTGAGGTTACATGGGGTACCAGTGTCTATTATTTCGGATAGGGACCCTATGTTTACATCACGATTTTGGAAAGCCTTACATGAAGCTTTGGGAACCAAGTTGAATTTCAGTACGGCCTTTCATCCTCAGTCAGATCGACAGTCAGAGAGAGTAATTCAGATTTTGGAAGACATGTTAAGGGGCTGTGTGATTGACTTCAGGGGTAGTTGGGAGGAATTCCTACCGTTGGTAGAATTTGCTTATAACAATAGCTATCAATGCAGCATCCAGATGGCACCCTACGAGGCATTGTACGGTCGTAGGTGTCGTACTCCTACTTGTTGCACTGAATTGGGGGAACGGCAGTTATTGGGTCCTGAATTGATATCTGAGACAGAAGAAAAGGTAAAGGTGATTCGAGCGCGGTTAAAGGAAGCTTCGGATAGACAAAAGTCCTATGCAGATCTGAAGCGTAAGGATATCGAGTTTGCGGTGGGAGATCAGGTCTTTCTAAAGGTCTCACCCTGGAAGAAGATTTTGAGATTTGGACGAAAGGGCAAATTGAGCCCAAGGTTCATCGGGCCTTATCGGATAGTGAAGCGTGTAGGACCAGTGGCCTATCAGCTTGAGTTACCTCCGGAGTTGAGTTAGATTCATAGTGTTTTCCATGTTTCTATGTTGAGGCATTATCGATCGGATTCGTCTAATATAGTACCGGTAGAAGAAGTTGAGATAAGGCTGGACTTGTCGTTCGAGGAAGAACCAGTGAAAATTTTAGACCGAGATGTTAAAGTGTTGTGAAAGAAGTCAGTGCCCTTGGTTAAGGTTCTATGGCGTAATCACAGAGCGGAGGAAGCTACGTGGGAGCCTGAGGACACCATTCGGCAACAATATCCTCACATCTTTTAATCAGGTAAATTTCGAGGACGAAATTTTCTTTAAGGGGGTAGAATTGTAACATCCTACAATTTTTCTTTTTAGTCACTTTCCTCCAATGCTTGCCATTCAAATTCAATAATGGCCACCTTACCCATTATATCAATACTCCATGATTATCCATGCCATTCCACCATCTTTTGTTCATTTTAAGTGCCACCATTACCTTATTATGTCAATACTTCATCAAGCATTAGGAAATAAAAAAAAATTTAACATGGGACTCATTTAGATGGCAACCACTCACGTTGCTAATGAAGGAGTTGGTTGTTGAACAATTTTTTTTATTAGCAAGATGGGGGACAACCAAAAATGGATGAAGGGGAAAGTAAAGGGAACAAGTGGAATTTTAATGGAAGATGTTATGGAAAGTATGGGTGGCAAATTGTTGGCCATTTTAGCTATGTATGTGGACGGTTTTTGGGGCTTAAGGGGCATAGTTGAATTTTGTTAGTGTTTTGGTAAAGCTTTAGTGCTAATTCCATTAGCATCAAGTGTGCATATTCTCTTATTTCTTTCTTCTTGTTGCCGAATGTAGATCAACAATTGAGACCAAAGTTGTTCTTTCATCTTTCTAGAAAAAAAAAACCAAGCTAGTGAACCATTCTTCTTCTTCCTTCTTTTCTTTTTCGCAAAAAACCCTTCAAGCTTCTCTTCTATTCTAATCCTTTCACCATAGCCGAATATTGTGCCCATTATTCCTCCATAACCAAACTATCATCCCTTCTCTATTTCTTCTTCTCATTCGTATTAACACTCGATATATTCTACCTTCGGACATAGTGGTCAACGACGAGTGGTTCGTTAGGAAGTCGAAATCAGGTGTGTAATTCCGTACCTTTCCGAATATATGTTTAAAATGGTGTGTAATCTCATACCTCTTTGAATGTTTGCATAAAATATTCTGTGATTCGTTCGAAAGACCAAAAAGCCAGAAATTGGCATCTGTGACCACTCGACGTACGCATGTTCGAAGTGGTAATTGTATTTTGCAATGAAACAGTTTTGGTTAGCAGCAGGACGTAGATTTGAAA
Organism: Gossypium australe; assembly: GCA_005393395.2. Taxonomy (NCBI): domain Eukaryota; kingdom Viridiplantae; phylum Streptophyta; class Magnoliopsida; order Malvales; family Malvaceae; genus Gossypium; species Gossypium australe. The sequence continues at coordinate 63,070,719 of CM016619.1, forward strand.
AATCACCAAAAATAGTAGAAAGTGAAGGAGAAAGTGAAGGAGATATGGATTGAAAGATAATTGAGTCTATTTTCTTACAAAAGAAACAAAGAAAGCAAAGGATTAGTATATTTTGAGATTTTTAGATTTTTGTGAGACTGGTTCAGAGTGATTTCGAGATCCCTTGTTCTAACTTGGAAAAATCATTAAAAATTGATAAAAACTAATTTTGGCACATAATGTATATGTTTATATTCCTTAATGAGTCTATTAGAATATCATTTGAATTCTGTACAAAAATATAATTAAATTTTAATAAAGAATGGTCCGAATTGCTAGACAGCAGAAAAGGGGAGATTTTGAGGAATAAACTGTACTAAATGGATACGCCAAAAATTCTGGAAAATTTATAGTAGATAGATATACGAATCTAGTTTCAAGGAAAATTTACGGATTTAGATTTTGAGTTTTCCAACTTGAGTTATAGTCAGTTTAGTCAGTACAACGCAAATGGACAGTTTCGATTTTTATGCCTCAAATTAGTAATTAAGCCTAGGTTGAGAAAATTTCCATCATACCCTTAGAGGGTAAATTACCGAATTACCCTTAGTGGGTACGATTACTTAATTACGAAATGCCCTTATGGGCCAAGTTATGAAAATGCCCCTAATGGGCCGAATTACGAAATGTCCCTATGGACCGAATTACGAAAATACCCTTTATGGGCCAAATTGAAATATGTTGCTATATGGGCCCAAATGTGATATTTACCATATGGGCCAAATGTGATATTTACTATATGAACTAAATGTGATATGAGATAAATGGGCCATGCGAATTATTTGATAAATTGGCCAAAGTGTGAAAATTTGAAAAGGGCCTCATGTGATTAGTAGGCCAAAATTGCTAGATCGTTAAATGGGCTAAAATGCTATTTTAACTAATGGGCCAAATTGATAACTTGTAATATGGGCTTTTGTTGAAATTTACCATATGAATATATTGTTATGCATTATATATATACACATGACTGCATGGGTTGGGATAATTGACGAAGAGAAGAAAGGCCTGTTGCCAAAATCTAGTTCGGTGGCTCTGCCACAAATATTTTAAATGGCTTAATGCCTAGTTCAGTGACTCTGTCACAATCTAATTCAATGGCTCTGCCACAAAAATTTTATTCAGCTTAATGCCTGCGATTGGGGTGTTGGCGGGGTGGGTTGACTTGATCCCACAGGTGTGCTGGTTGGTACGGGTGGTGTGTAGCGGATGGAAACTAGGTTTGGTTTGGGAATTTCATATCACATGCATATTATATACATGTTATTATGTAATTGTAAATGGGCTTAGACCCAAAATGCTATGTGTGTTTCCGACCCAGTGGATGATGGTAAGGGGATTATACACTGAGTTCTTGTAACTCACCCCCTTTCTCTTAACCCTTGTAGGTAATGCTCCGTAGTGAGGACTTGGGCCCATGGATGACTCGGTGGAGGCTATACTTCCGAAATGTGTTATCAAATTTTAAATTTCTATTTCCGTTTATTATTTGCTATTTTTGTTTAAATTGTAATAAGGCCTCTGGAGTATTTATTATTTGCTTCATGGTTGGTTTACTTATTATTTTGCTTAAATTGTTTTAAACGTGAAATTTTCTAAATACTTAAATAAAGGTTTTCCAAAATCGATTGACAAATGGATTTCATAATAAACTTTATAAATATTTTTAACACGGAAGTTATCTCTCGAATTATCAAACGATATTTTCAAAAGTCACGGATTTAAAGTTCAATTCCTTGATTTGTGATTCATCAATCTTCAAAAATACTTGTATTTATCAATGTTTCCACAATGTTTCAAGATGCTTTTGCAACTCTTTATCAAACGTCACATTTTCGCAAATTGTTATTTCAAATATGCTTTTGCAACCGAAAAGGTTTATTAAAGATAATTATGTTTTCACATAAACACAATTGCTTAAGTGTTTTGGGTTTTAACAAAGAGGCTATAATTCTCAAACAAGTTTTTTAACAATTGCAAAGATGGTTTTTTTTTTGAAAAACACCTCCATGTGGCACGCCAGATTCGGGCCTAACTTCTAGGCCAGGTTTGGGGTGTTACAATTTAAGTAGAAAAATCTACACATTGATTTTAATTTTAAAACATCTTAAAAACATGTAATAAAATGAGACATATTAATTAAAGCTTGGAAAAATTAATTTAGATGCTAATTAAATTATTTGGACACATTAATGGGCTGTAGAAATAAAATAAATGTTGCAATTTATTTAAAGCATTAAATTAAAAAGCAATCAGCTCAATGATGAGCTGAGTGAGTGAGTGAGCTCAAATTGAGCTAGAATAAGTTAATCCGGCTCAATTTGGAAGTGCACCAAGATGCACACAAGCTCCATGGCACTTGGGACTTTTGGATTCGAGCTCATCAACTCGCAAAATGCTGGTGCCTCGGGCGTGCCCGTATCATGTTATCATCTTTTAAATGAGCCAAAAAAACTGCTGGTAAGTGAAGAGGCTGCTGCCAAATTTATGAGGAGTTAAAATGCTCCTTAAAGCTCCTTAATTGATGTATTAAGTATCCTTGTAATAGCCACTTCTTTTGTAACCAAAATCAACTTAAATGTCACTTCCATTAATGTTGTAATAGCCTTGTAAAGTAACAGTTGCTAGCTGAAAAGTTTCCTACATTCAAACACATTAAAAAAAACATATTAATCACATTTAAACACTTATTAAAACGAATTTAACCTAAACACATTAAACACTTGACTTAATAAATGAACTAAAAGCAAAACAAGAATTAATTAATGCAGCAACTAGTTTAATTAAAGAAGCAAAATTAAATAAACTTAAACTCATGCTTCATTAAATTATCCTAGTAACTAGATTAATTAAATAAGCATCTTATTAAATGAAGTCTAATAAAACTCAAATAAATAAACTAAAATGAGTTGAATTAAAACCAATAACTCATTTATTAAACTAAAATGCTTAAATGCATGCAAACTAAATATACAGATGAATTATTTAATGTAAGACTTAAACTAACATGGAAGTTTCATAATGCAAGTCATTATTTATGATGCATACTAAACTAACATGGAAGTTACATAATGCATTACTTTATTAAATGCAGAACACACAAAGTGCAGTTAAAATTAAAATATGCAAACTTATTAATTTAAATAAAACTTAATTAAATTAAAAGTCCTTAAAAACTTTGGCCAACAATCAATCAGGCCTATGAGATGTTTCATCTTGCACTTGGGCCCCTCAAGTTTAGTTCACTTTCGATGGCACGAATGGAGTCAAACCATGATGCGACCAGGATCGCATCACCTGCGCCCTAGTAAATGGTTAGTTCTTAGATGGTAAAATCAAAAAATATGGATGTCAGTGAGGTTAGTGCTCGGGTTGCCTCCCGAGAAGCGCTCGTTTAAAGTCT